>PVIC010001129.1:18808-98033 GCA_004025085.1 Thryonomys swinderianus
TTTTTTTTTTGAGACAGGGTCTCGCTTTGTAGTTCAGGCTGGCCCTGAGCTCACTATGTAGCCCAGGCAAGCCTTGAACTCAGCAATCCTCCTGCCTCTGTCTCCCGAGTGCTGGGATGACAGGCGTGAGCCACCATGCCCAGCACTGTGGTGTGTGGTACTGACTGCTGGTGGGTATGAGTCACCACGCCCAGTATGGTTGTATGTGGTTACCGATGATCCAACCAAGGCCCTTGTGTTTGCTAGGAGGCGTTGGAACCGCTGATCTAAATCTCCGGCCCTCTTTCTTTGTTTTTTGTACTAGGGATTGAATGAACAGGCCTCACACTGAGGTAAATCTCCAAACCCTTCCCCTTTTATTTGGATTTTATTTGAATTTGTCCCGTGAGACAGCGTCCATCTGTGTATTTAGTAAACTGCCCAGGGTGAAGCCGATCTTCTAAGTCTCCTGCCTCAGCCTCCAGGACACTGGGATTACCGGCCTGACCACCACACTTGGCCGAGAATTGGTCATTTCTCTGTGTCGGGGAACTCTGGGTTCCTTTCTTCTAGTTTCCTTTATAAATTATGGTCCCCCTGCAGTGCCACGGACCCCGAGACTCCTGAGCGTCATTTGGTGCCTGTTATCTGACCTTCCTCTGACCTCCCAGGGGACCCTTATATTTAAAGGCCGAGAGAAGGAAGCAGGATGCCAGGAGCTAAGCAGAGTGAGGCCTTCCAGGAGCCAAGGAGCAAGGTTTCCAGGAAGAGAGACGAAAGAGCGCCGCCCGCTGCGCGCTCAGACTCGGGACGGGCCCTCGGGCCCCCTCCGCGGAGCCTGGAAGACCCCTAGCTTCCAGGGGTGGCCGGTGAGAAAGGGGATGGAAATCGGCTCAGCATTCCGAGAAAACTGGCTCTGAAAACCCCTGGGGAGAGAGCAGCAGCCTTAGCGACCGGTCCGCGAAGGGCTTTTCGGGCAAAGCTGGGTGGGCTCGAGGCTGGGTGTCAGGGAGGCGCTGCGGACTGGACACCGGGCTTGGCGAGCGGCGGGGAGGAAAGTGAAGGTGGCGCCGGAAGGAGACGGGAGAACTGCAGAAGTACAGGGCGTTGACCCTCCCGGTAAAGTGCGTCTGCGAAGAGCTCGGGTCGGAGCTCAGCGTTGAGCAACCTGAGGACAAAAAGCGTCCGGAGCAGCGGAGCACGGAGTGGAGCAGAGTCAGAGTCGGCGCCCGAAGGTGCCGGGAGCCGCGTCCTGCACCGAGGGTGCAGTGGAGCCTGGGCGCCCTCGGAGAGCGCCGTCCGCAGGGGCCCTTGGCACCCCCGCCCGCGGGCACGGTGCCCTGGGATTCCCTCGACGTAGGCCTCTGCAGCTGTACGGCGTTTGGGGGAGAAGCTCCCGTTCAGGCACCTCGGGGAGCAGGACCCCGGGCCCCGACCTGGGCGGCCGGAGGGCGAGGCGCTGTGGTGCCGAGAAGAGGCCAGCTGCGCGGCCGGCTGGATCCCTGGACGCGGATGGGAGGGCGAGAGAGCAGCGGGTCCGCGGTTACGCTGCAGGCCGCGCCCCGTGGACCCACAGGCCGAGCGAAAGTGGGAGTCGGGGGAGCAGGAGCGCAGCTTCGGGAGTCAGGACAAGATTAGGGTTAGGCGCAGACAAGTGCAGGTAATTTGGGCTGGGATTTAGCTCAGAGGCTCCGGTGTTTGCCTCACAACCTCAAGGTCCCGAGTTTGATCCCGGCAACCACATATAACAATATCGGGCATAGAGACTGACTCACATCCACCAGCAATCAGTACCACACACCACAGTGCCAGGCATGGTGGCTCACGCCTGTCATCCCAGCACTGGGGAAGCAGAGGCAGGAGGATTGCTGAGTTTGAGGCTTGCCTGGGCTCCATAGTGACCTCAGGGCCAGCCTGAGCTACAAAGCAAGACCCTGTCTCTGAAATAATAATAATAACAATAATAATACAGAAAAGGGTGACAAAGCAGAATAATCTCCCATAAATACCACCCATAGTAATTACCATTCAACACTGGCTCTCATTCCTGGTATTTCTAAGCCTTGACTTTGCATAGTAAACATGAGGCTGAATATACATTTCTATATTGTGTTTGCTTTCCACCCAGAAGCTTTTCTCAGATGTGTTTTCTTAGGTATCTCTGTAAATCTTCATATATACTTGAGATTCCTTCTGAACTAAAAATCTGATTTGTCTTCATTTTATGTTCATCTTTCAAAGGAAGAAACAAGATAGAGTATCTATATATAATTAGAGAAGCAACCTCACTATTTTCTACCATTAGTCATATTTTTTCCTGAAGTACAAATCAGTAATTAGGCAGAAAGAAATAACAGGAGAGGGAAAATTTATATTATTGCAGGTGATATAATTACTTATCTGCCATGCCTGTGATTGAAATATATTATAAATATTATTTTTTAGCAAGGTAAGTGGGCAAAATATATTAAAATCTATAATTTATTTTAAAAATAACAGCCTTATAGTCATACAAGAGAAAAAGTGTCTGCTTTTTTTTTTTTTTTGAGACAGGGTCTTAACTTTGTAGTTCAGGCTGGCTCTGAGCTCACTATGTAGCCTAGGCAAGCTTCAAACTCAGCAATCCTCCTGTCTCTGCCTCTCGAGTGCTGGCATTACAGGCCTGAGCCACCACACCCGGATTGAACTCAGGACCTTGCGCTTGCGAGGCAGGTGCCGGAACCACTGAGCTAACCCTCCAGCCCAAGGTGTCTGCTTTTAATAGAAAAAGAGAATGAGCAGTTTAGAAAAAGCAACTCGTTGAGATGAACCTGCATAAACATAAGAGCCTTGAAACTCAGGGTCTTGCTGTACACTAAGCTCCTTCCCCAGGCCATTCGGGCAGCTCTAACCCCCACACTGGGAGAAGTCATCGGGGCTGGGGATGCTGCACAGCAGTGCTGCTGCCTGCCTGGCAAGTACAAGGTCCTGAGTTCGATCCCTGGTTCTATAAAAGAAAAAGAAAAGATGTCATGGACTAGAGGCAGGCGTCTGAAACTCAACTTCAGTTTGAAAAAGAAGTTAACCTTGCATGTAGGAGGGCGTGGAAATCAGTGAGCAGAGCTGGCCTGAGCTGGGCCGCAGGCTGGCCTTAAATCCAGTTAGATCCCTTCCTTACCCTTCCGGAAAAAGGAATCTCACAGAGGCGGAGGCGGAGGCATTGCTGAGTACGACTGACCAAAACTCAGGGAACCATGAAAGAAGACTGATACATCTCTTTACATAAAAAGTAAAAAAAATTGCCAGGCGTGGTGGCTCACACCTGTAATCCCAGCACTCAGGAGGCAGAGGCAGGATTGCTGAGTTTGAGGCTTGCCTGGACTACATAGTGAGCTCAGAGCCAGCCTGAACTACAAAGCGAGACCCTGTCTCAAAAAAAAAAAAAAGTACAAAAGTCTGATTGACAAACGATCCTATAAATGCCAGGCATGATGGCACATGCCTGTCGTCCCAGCACTCAGGAGGCTGAAGCAGGACGATCACCTCAAGTTCGAGGCCAGCCTGGGCTATGTAGTGAGATCAAGACCGGCCTGGTCTGCCTAGCGGGACCCTATTTCAAACTGTCCTCCCCACCGAAAAGAGGTCCTATAAATAAGTACAAAAGGTTGACAACAGGCACGGGATGTAGCTCAGTACTGCCGTGCCCACCTGGCAAGCACAAGGCATAAAATGTTTTAGGCCCTATTTTTTTCTTGTAGTATTATTTTACTCGAGTGGCTGGCCTTATAAAGTATACAAGATTGGTAATATTTCATTTTTAAGTCTCTTCTCTATAGCAACTTTTCAGAAATTTAAATTAGGTGTTTTGTTTGGTTTCAGCCTTGGTTCTTTGTTTTGTTTTGTGCTGTTTTGCTGGGGTTTGTTTTTTTGTTTTTTGGGGGTTTTTTGGGTTCTTTTTGAGACAGGGTCTCGCTTTGTAGTTCAGGCTGACCCTCAGCTCACTATGTGGCCCAGGCAAGCCTCGAACTCAGCAATCCTCCTGTCTCTGCCTCCCGACTGCTGGGATTACAGGCGTGAGCCACTACGCCTGGCACTGTGGTATGTGGTATTGATGGCTGGTGGGCGTGAGTCTCCACGCCCAGCATTATATGTGGTTACTGGGGATCGAACTCAGGACCTTGCGCTTACGAGGCAGATGCTGGAACCACTGAGCTAAATCTCCAGCCCTTGCTGGGGTTTTTTGAGTCAGTGTCTCGCTATGTAGTTCAGACTAGCCTCAAACTCGGGTGATTCTCCTGACTCAGCCTCCCAAACACTAGGGTTATGGCCATGTACCACCATACCCGGTTTAAACTAGGTTTAATAAACTGCTTCTGGCTCGTTTCCTTACAGCTATTACAAATGTAATTATTTGCTTCAACTCTTCCTCCTTGTTAGACTGTAAACTCCATGAGAACATGCGTCTGCTTTGTTTATCCCATGTTCGCAGCCTGTCACCAACTGCCTGCTTTAAGCACATATAAATATTTACTGAATTGTATAAATTAGGGGGAGAATGAGGGACTAGGAGAACTGAGAATTATAGCAAAATCCTAAAGACAACATCACAAGGCCTCCTTTTTAAGAAGCTCCTTTGGAAGTGAACAGAACAGTGAGACCTCGGGAAGAGGCTTAATACTGATGAATAAAAGAAAGAAGAACAGAGCGATCTCTGTCACCTAAGTGCTTTACACACACTCAAGTTTCCGGTTTCCAGTCCCAGACACATCCGGAGGCCGGCCCGCACGGGGTCTGCCTCCCCTCTGCATGGAGAAGAGACTATTGCACTGTGGTTCAAGAACTGAAAAGAAGACAGTAGCTGCTATTAATTATCTGTTGCTCCAAAACCCGGGAGCTAAACAGTTACTATTTCACACTTTCTGAGGGTCAGGAACCCAGGGGCGGCTTGGTTGGCAGTTCGGCTTAGAGTCTCGGAAGGTGAATCAGGACCTTGCCTGGGCTCGGCCGGGACGAGGGGCCCTGGGCATTGTTTGGCCTTTGCCCAGGGCTCCGCCGCAGGTTCCCACAACACATGACATGGCACAGGACTCTCGCAGAGGGAGAACCCTCAGGTAGCCAGGGCCTTTTATGACCTGTCCCTGGTTGTCCCTTTCACTTTATTCTGTCCTTAGAAGCAAGTCGGTGAGTTCAGCTTAAAAAAAGCAAAGGAAAGGAAGTGGGACATACATCTTAAAGGGAGGGAGTCTCATAGGATGCTGTGGGAATAGTTTAAATGTCCTGGGGGCCAGGTGTGGTACGCGCCGGTGGTCGCCAGGCTGAGAGAAAGAATACAGCATGTATTTTGTCTGTGAACACCTTGTAAACGTGCAGTACCGAATGTTTACCGTCACCGGAGGGGCTGTCTGATGGTCACTGTAAACACAGCTACCAAGGAAGCTGAGACAGAAGGATGGCAAGTTTGAGACCAGTCTGGGCAACGTAATGACACCTTGTCTCAAAATTTCCAAAAGGGGTCGGTGATGTAGCTTATTATTCCCCGGCCTCAGTCCCCAGGACGGCAACAGGAACTCTGGCACTGGCACCTCGGTATGGCTTTCGGCACTTAGAAGGTGGGTGCTCCAGAAAGGGCCTTGGCTGCACTAGTATTCATATGCGTGGTCCTTACTGCAGAGCCGATGTGGCTTAGACAAGAGACGCTCACAACCTACAGGTTCCTGGAAAATGCAGGGAAATGCCACACATCCCTGGATTTATTATATCTGTTTTGTTCACCAAAATGAATGGACTGCCTTGTGCTGACTAATTCACTGTTTAATTAAAAATAAATTTCAGTAACGCTTAGTAGGCATACCTAAAATGTTTGCCTGGGGTTGAGGATGCATTTGCGTAAAGTGCCTGAAGCCCTGGATTCCTTCCCCCAGGAGAAAAAAGTGTTCTACACCACTGAGCCCCTCACACGAATAATTTGAATGACAGTTCAAAAATTGGGTTTGCTTGGTTTTGTACAGTGTTTTAAATATGGCTCTTAGGGGGCTGGAGATTTAGCTCAGCGGTTCCAGCGCCTGCCTTGCAAGCGCAAGGCCCTGAGTTTGATCCTGGTAACCATATACAATGCTGGGCATGGTGACTCACGCCCACCAGCCATCAACACCACATACCACAGTGCCAGGCGTGGTGGCTCACGCCTGTAATCCCAGCAGTCGGGAGGCAGAGACAGGAGGATTGCTAAATTCCCGGTTTGCCTTGGCTCCATCGTGAGCTCTGGGCCAGCCTGAACTACAAAGCGAGACCCCGTCTCAAAAAAAATTTTAAATTTAAATTTAAAATATATATATATATATATATATATTTGGATCTCAATCCTTTGAAAAGTCATCAGAGTTTCACTGTGTAATAGACTAACTTGTCTTTCTATGTGTCCTTTTCTCCTTTTACATTAAAACGTGCCACTGCTTAGACAGGCATCTTCAGCAGAGGTGGGGAAGGCTTGTGTGTTTGAATCCCTTTGCTGAAGGCAGGAGTAAAAGTCAGGAAGTGTTCTATCAACAAAGGGCTCAATGATGTAAAGGAGCTGATGTTGACAGTAACAATTTAGACGTGAGAATTAATATGGCTAAATCTGAGGGTCATTTAGGTTTCCTCTGTTTATATGTACATTTGTAAACATGAGCAATGTCTGCCATCGCTGTTATAAACACAAATGTAAGAGTGCTCTCACCCCAGGTGGGCAGAGGAATTTCCTGGCCACTTGGTAGACAAGATCGTTAAGCTGAAGACACCGTCGCGACCTATACTGATGACGTCAGCAGTGTTTTGATCTGTCCTGGACCCTCAGGCTGCTGTCGCAGAGGGCTGGGCTCTCGGTGGTGCCTGCCCAGCATACGAGGTCAGTGTCAGAGGTGCTCAGAATGGTCTAAAATCTGAAAGGCAGTAAAAGTAGTCTCCAAGGGGTCAGTATTGTCAGTTTATTTGCTTCCTTGTGGATGAGGCAGGAGGTCTCCAAAGAGCTTCACAGGACACCTCGCGACTTAACACATGGATAAACCACAGTCCTGATTGGGTCCATGGTGAGAGGATCCTACATACGTGTTGCCAGCCTGACCCTCACACCACTGCCCCCATCACCGTGAACAGAAAAGTGTTACTGAGGGTCCAAACCGTCAAGAGGAGACCCGTACTTTTAAAATCAGTATTTCTGGATCATTTACTGCAGGGGAGGGGCACAAGGAAATGGCATTATACGTCTTTTTTTCTTTTTCTTTTCTTTTTTTGAGACAGAGTCTTGCTTTGTAGTTCAGGCTGGCCCTGAGCTCACTATGTAGTCCAAGCAAGCCTTGAACTTAGCAATCCTCCTGCCTCTGCCTCCCGAGTGCTGGGATGACAGGCATGAGACACCATGCCCAGCGTTGTGGTATGTGGTACTGATTGCTGGTGGGCATTAGTCACCATACCCAGGATTGTGATATGTGGTTGCTGAGCATCGAACCAGGGACCTTGTACTTGCTAGGCAGGCGCCAGAACCACTGAGCTAAATCTCCTGCCCTAAATGGCATTATACTTCTTTCTTAAATCTTATTAATCTTTTTATTCTTTGAGTGCATTATTTATGCATAGTCATCCTTACTGTGGAGACAGAGTGGCTAAGTGAAACGTAGTTTACATTCACTACCACCTTTCTTTAAAATCCAAGGAAGTTTGTGATGCAGTTCAGATAAATTTCCACTGAATACACTAAAAGGGGGTGGCTTTCAAGCACGCTTGCCTTTAGAAGGTACACCTCACAGGGCCGGGGACACCCTGCATCACGCCTGTCATCCCAGCACTCGGGAGACAGAGGCAGTCACAGTTCCCCTAGGTTTGTGTGTCCAGACGGGCGCTGAAGGCTCATTTCATAGATCAAAGAGTGAAATATAAGTGTAACGTCAAACTTGAGTTAAGGCCTGGGGTGTCATTTAGTGCCAGAACACACACCTCGCTCTGCGTTCCGTTCCCAGCATTGAAAATAACTTTTTTAACTTAAAAAATACTCAAATAAAACTGATCAGGAAAAGGGGGCATGGGAGTATGTACCCCGCAGCACAGCTTGGGCAGCCCTGAGCCGTGGGCGCGGGGCAGTGGGATGCTGAGGAGCTCGACGATCTCGGGCTGAAGACGGACAGACGGAGGCCAGAAGCCCCTGCCGGGTGCCTCCTCCCCTCCGGCTGCAGCTCCTCACTGAGCACCGCTGCCTGCCCGGCCCTGTGTCGGTGCCGGTACAGAGCCGGGTGCAGCCTCCATCCGGTGTGCAAACCCAGCACCGCGGCGCTCAGTTAGGCGGGCGCTGCCTGGTGCGGGAGGGGCTGGAGTCCAGGACGCGCCAGCCGCTGGATACCCCAGGCAAGTGGTGTCGGCTCAGCCCCTCACGGCCCCAGCGCTGCGCCTCGGGGTCGGTGAGGTCAGGGCAACTAACCGCAGGGCCCGAGGCTGGGGAGGGACTCCCCTGGGCTGCTCGGGTCTGGCAGGGTCTGGGAGAGGCTGGCTGTTGTTTTCACCGACCTTAATTCGGCTGACGGATGCCCGACTGGTGAAGTGACCGGAAACCGAATGACGAAGAACACGTGGAAGAAGCGGGCATGTTAAACTCAAAGAAAAAGAAAACGGGAAATGTGGTTCCTGCTTTCTAATACTCGACGATGTGCCACATCACCCTGGCTCACTTATTCCGTGTGGCTCCAGAAACCGGAATGAGGTCCCGTGGGCAGAAGTTACCAGGAAGACAGATTTCACAATGCAGGAAATTTTCTCCACAATGAAAATTGTCCATAAATGAAAAGAGCTGCTTGGAAGACCAAAAGTTCTGTCACTAGAAGTAATAAAGCAGACGCTGGACATGCACTGTCAGTCTCGTAGCCGGGAGCTGCATGTGCCTGTTGAAGTGGAAGTACACTTATAAAAATAGAACAGGCGTTACTGGGGGCAGGGGAGAGGCCAGTGGGGATTAGCCTCCACTTGGTACTGAGTTACATTTATGAGCAGGAGAATCTGCTCGACAGAATACTACCGCTACTCAACAAACCTGCATTATGCATTTAATGTTTTTAAGAATGCATATCTTGCCAGGCGTGGTGGCTCACGCCTGTAATCCCAGCACTCGGGAGGCAGAGACAGGAGGATTGCTGAGTTTGCGGCTTGCCTGGGCTACATAGTGAGCTCAGGGCCAGCCTGAACTACAAAGCGAGACCCTGTCTCAAAAAAAAAGAAAAACAGACGCCTGCAAACCCCAGAGCAGTAAGTTGTATGAGGGACTCGAAACCCTTTTCACTCCCGTCGGCGATACTCACCCCCCTCAAGCTTCCAGGCCAGCGAGGCAGCACGCGTCCCGGCTTCCCCCAGGAAAACAATCTCTACCCAACTCATCTTTACGTCTATAGAACCTTTACTCTTCTAATTTTTGTGCTTGGGTAACTCAGCACCTTTTCACCACCTGCTGCATACAAAATTCCTGCGTCTTCCTCGAGCCAGAAAGTATGCCTGCTGTCGTCTCCGCAAGCACAGGTTCCCGGCCCTTCCCAGAGAGCTTGTTATTTATCTTCCCTATTGGTGCCGGGCAGCTCCCACGGAGTGGCTTCGGGAGAAGCACGAATACCGCGGCAGACCACGCCTGTGGTTTCAGGGGCGAGTGGGCACGGCCAGGCTGCCACCAGTGTGACCCTTGGCTGAGCCAGAACAACCAAGGATGCCCTCTTTTCCGTCACTTAGGGAGAGATACTACTACGAATAGGCCATAGCAAGACTGGGATGGCCTGACAGTCTGATTTCACTAAGCCCCAAAGAACAGGCAAATTTGGGGAACCACCTGGACCACACTGTTATGTAAAGAATAATTAAAAGAACCCCTGCTCTGGATTAAAAAAAAAAACCGCAACTCTTTTTGCTATAGTAAAATATGTACATAAATTTGCCATTTTAACCATGTGTAAGTATACCAATACCACACGTGGTATTGAGTGCATCCATGATGTAGAGTCATCCACAGCCCAAGCATCACCCCAAATTGGAACTCTGCACCCATAAATAATCACCCCTCTTTCCTGCTTTCCCTCCTGCCTGCCCAGTACCCTCTCTTCTGTGTCTCCGAATTTGCCTGTTGTAGCTACTTCCAGCAGTGACCCCAGTTGATGTTTTGACCGAAGTGTGATTGCTTCCTTGCCTGGAGGCCCGGCTCCAGTGGGAGGAGCAAACATTAATGGGGTGCCTGCATCGGGTCACACTTGCACTGACTGGATTCATCTCAAGCAATAGGAAACTTTGTTTACAAACTTTGGTTTCAGGGCATCATAGAGATTCCTTTATCCTCATTATTTTCCTCATGGCCTATGTGTTCATTTATAAAACCTATTCATTCAAAATGGTTACTTTAGCTGGGTATGACAGCACACCCCTGTAATCCCAGCACTCAGGAGGCCGAGGCAAGAGGATCGCTCTGAGTTCAAAGCCAGCCTGGGCTGCATAGCAAAACTGTGTCTCAAAAAACCAAATAGATACACAAAAAAGCATCTACTTCAAGCCATAGGAAATTTAAGCATCAGATCCTGTCTGCAAGACACAGTACTTGACCGTGCCCTTCAGGCTCCTTCAGGCTGTCCTACTGCACAGAGACTTGCACGCTGCTCTGGGGAGAAAGTCTCCATCTTATCTGGCAGGACTCTAGCTGGCAGTGCCAGGGGCACCGCCACTTGGAATACAGTGCAAGGAAGGGGCACTTTACTGTTAAAGGCAATTGTCGGTGACATGGTTCATTCAGTGCCGAGTAATCAGGGGTGCAGCCCCTGATGACACATTTGTGCAGAGATACGGACAAGAAGTGCCACCAGCCTCGAGCTGTCCAGTCCCTGCGCCTCGGAGCTGGGGCCTCAGCGTGCTGGACGGCTGGGCTGAGGGCTCCGGCCGTGCGTCCTGGGGACGGGTCAGGTCCGCTGCGGGAGAAAGGGCTCCCTGCCTTGCCCTGTGTCTTCAGGTCGGCTTCTAACCCGCCAGCCTCCAGGCTGCTCGCTGGGGGAAGCGGACCCCAGACTCTGCAGCCCTCTCCGCTGCAGACCAACTCTGTCATTGTGAGACTTGTTTGCAGGTTGTAGCAGCCACTCGTAGTCCCTCGGCCGAGGAAGCAGTCCTCCTCTGCCGGGGGTGGTCGTCCTCCCACCGAGCGTGCGAACCCACTCTGTTATTTTGAGCAAGTTATTTATCTTACACATTTAACTTCCCAGACAAGTGTTCACTGAGCACAAAACCAGGATAGTCGTACTCGCTGTGGGAAAGACAGGTGAAAGGAAAGCACTGGGGGCTCAGCGGATCCGTTTCTCTGCTTGTAGCTAAAAAGGAAAACGCCTTGTTCATTCTCTCACCGCTGAGTCTTCCACTTGGGTCCGTCGCTGTGTGCAGGAAGCGGCCACGCCATGTCCGTGGCTCGTGGAGACTGCAGGGCCCCACACCCTCCGCAGCAGGCCCCTTCCCTTAAGCCGTGCTCCGACGGACACCCCGGGCAGAAGCCACAGCCTTCCTGTGACAGCTTCCATTGGCTCCCGAGCTGGAGGGAGGCACGGAAGGGAAAGCCAGGAGTGGGATCGATATCGGCAGACGTTTTTAGCGCTTCAGATAAAGATGTCGATAAGCATAGCCTTGTTTCCGTGGCCTCGTTCTACTGCCCACGGAGCAAGCGTTTTCTCTGGCCACCTGCTAGTGAGGAAGACGGGCTTCTTCCTGGAACAAGGCCGGTCCACGCTGCTGGAGAGGAAGGCGGCGCTGGGGGTGGCGTGCCCGTGCTCCATGCGGCCCTTTACGGTCAGCACTGCCACGCCGCGCCAGGGCTCGGTGGGGCTGTGGTTTATAACGCTTGTTCTGCCTCGGCTGCGGCCTCTGCCTGCCCTCCCTGGACGGCAGAGAAAAGCAACGGAAGATGTGAGAGAGCCTCTGAGAAAGGGCTGTTGGGGACAGAGGGAGAATCGGGCTATTGTGCCAAAGGGTGCTGTTGCTCAAGCAGTTGGCTGTAGCTCTGACCTCTCCTTGGGAAGAATACGGTCATCGCAGCTTAAGTCACAGCAGAAGACAGAAGGCCCAGACGCCTCAGGGCGGCCTCGTGTGACAGATGTTTTTATGGAGAAACATCAGCTCCTGTGACCTAAATTAAGCCACCTAATCCCTCCTTGTCAGCGGCTTGCGGCGCGTAGGAAGGGAGAGCCACACCAAGCACCGTCTTCCTCTGCGCACAGGGGGACGGCAGGCAGCTGATGGGTAATGAACTCAAGCCTGTCCTCACAACGAGCACTTTGTTGACTTCCAGAACGAGCTACTTACGGGTCCCCAAGGGCCTGACAGTCTTTTACCTCTTCCAGCACTCAAATAGGGCTATTGTAAAAAGTTAATCCACTTCCCAAAATGAAGCCATTTATTCTGTGGATAGGTCAGGTCCAGTATGGGAAAAAGAATGTTGATCTCTTCCTTGGAAGAACTGTCATTCACAAGATAGACACAAAGATCTCCCTCTCTCCCTCTCTCTCTGTCTCTCTGTCTCTGTCTCTGTCTCTGTCTCTCTCTCTCTCTCTCTCTCTCTCTCTCTCTCTCACACACACACACATTCTTTTCGTGTTTAATGGTTCACTTTGGGAGAATATTAGTCCAGTCCTGGGACACATCAAACCAGAGGACCTACTTTTTTTTTAAGTCTCCAAAACATTGGATATTATAAGTGCCTGTGGCCTCCAGTAGTTCAAAAGAGATAAATAGTATGTCTAGGACATTACAATTTTATGGAGGATGAGAAGTTAGGGAAAAGTACCTTAAAAGATGTGGGAGTGGAGATAAATTTCAAAAAGTCGAGAAACATTGCTATGTCTAGAGCAAGCATGGGGCTGGCAGTGCCAGTGCCCGACACGTTGGTCCCTGGGCATAGACAAGGTATAGATTGTCGGGCCCCTTGACAAAACCTTGGGTGGAACTAAGTTCAGAGAAAACTTGAAAGAAGTGCCCTAAGGGGCAATGATTTCAGACAAACAGCTCAAACATAAAATCTGCCCATCAGAACCAATACTTTGTAGTCACATGAGCTGCGGTGAGATCTGTAAGGTAAGGGATTCCTTTTTATTCCTGCCTCTGTGGTCCTGCAGGGGAGGCACGTCAAGAGTAGGAATGATCTTCAAAGTGCTTCACAGGAGAAGCCAGCTTGGGAGAACGGAGAGAGGGTGTGGTCCCCAACAGCAGGACAGGAGTAATCGCCCAAGTAGTAAGAATGAGTGTGCAGATCAGAAACACTGTCGGTGGCGGTTGACATTAAGTATTTTCAAAATATCGAGTTTGCTGTTGCTGCTGGTATCATTAAACATTTGCATAGCTACAATATTTTCCCTTCCACCCCATCACGTGTTGTACTCTGATGTTTGGAAGAGCCCTGTGTTCTCTGAGGCTTACCAGCCCTGAAATGAGAGAGGAGCCATATTTTTTAAGTATTTTTTTCTCAGTCTCTGAACTGTTCCTTGCTATGTAATCGTCCTGTTCGTGGGTCCTTATGATCTTAACTCGAGGAAAGCAGGAAGGGAAGCCTCGCCCTGCTCCCCACAGCGATGCCAGGACGTGCACTCTGTTTTTGGCTGGCGGCCGCAGGCCTGGACCTGGGGACACCGACCTGGGGCGTGCGCCGTGCATTGGTCTGCTGAGTTCTTCAGATGCTAGAGGGACCTTCCAGCTCCTCAGCTCACACCCAAGCCCGCTCTCCCAGCCTTCTCCCCAACTCCAAACCAAGCACCTCATCCTGCTCATCTGCCCCCAGTCCCGTCCACGCCCACCCCGGGCGGGTGTCACCAAATCTCAGTCACTGTGGCCCCGGCCTTGGGCGGCAGCTGGGCCACTCAGGCCCTGGCACCGCAGAGATTCTTCTCACATCGTGTTGTCCCCTCTGCCACATTCCCTCCCCAGCCGCCCTCCGTCCCTCCCTCCCTCCGCGCAGACTTCTGTCTCAAGGACAGGAGTTCCCCAAAGGGATGCTGGCAGACAGGGTCCCGTTCCTCCTTTCAATCTGAAGAGCCCAGTGTCACTCATTAGCATATGAGAAGAATGGTTGTAAATAAACATCAAATGAGGTTAACGAGCGAGCGACGGCTCATGCATATTAATGCCGTCCACCTCACGGCCGGCCGGGAGCGAGGTACCAGTGGCTCTAACCGCAAGGAGCAGGTTCAGGAGGCCGAGGTCTGCTCCCAGCGGGCGGGAAGGGTTAGATTCAGCCTGCTGGGATGTTTGTCGTTTTACGACCCCAGGAGTGCCTGGAGAAAGGCTGTCCAACGCAGAGCTGGGCTCCAAGCCCCTCTGCTCAGGTCCCCTCTGCTTATCGCAGCAGGCGGACCCCAAGGAAAGGGTGCGTCTGCTCAGCCTTGGTGTGGGTGGGACGCTCCCGGGCGGCCCAAAGCGCCCACGCTCCTCCCATCACCCTCTGCCCGTAACTCCACGGGGCCTGAACTCGGGTTTCCACAGTCCCGAGCACCCACTCGACACAGCACCCCTTTCCTCGGTGCACCCACCGGAGGCACCACCCCCAGGCTTCCCGTCTGGGCTCAGAGCCTCGCAGGAACCCGGTGCTCCCTTTGAGGCTGAGGAAATGAGGCTGACCGACTCGCTGTGACGCGCCCACCATCACACAAGCGACAGGCGCGGGACGGGCGCCCCGATCTCCACGTGTCAGCACGCCCCTGCCGCCTCGGGGACAGTGTGTGAGCTTCCTGCTGCCCCTGTCTGTGAGGGCCATGTCCTTCTGTAGGTCAAGAGACCAGACACAGAGTTCCTCTCTGACAGGAGAATCGGAAGGTGTTAGAATTCATTCTTTGAAACTACTTTTTAAGAAAACTTTCACTAGGCGTGTTTTCCTTTGTGTGTGAATTTGAGGTCAGAGAGATATGTGCTCTGTGGGCGTGTGCTTGTGTGTGTGCCTGTGCCGGCAGCGGCGGCAGTGACTTGCCCACCTGTCGCACCTGTTCCTTATGTGACTCAGCAGGCACCACGCACGAGGACGTTGACTACTGAACACAAAGAAGCCGCTGCCCCGCGGCCAGGCCGATGGCCGATGCCCCTGGCTGTCTAGCCTCGCTCACTGTGGCAGCAGTTGAAGCCCATCCTGCCTGCCTTTCAGGTGTGAAGGAGCCCCTCGGGGGGCCATGCTCCCAAAGCGACACCTGGTTTTAAAGAGCTCCCGATGGAAGGGCCTGAGGGTGAGGCCGCCTTCTCTGTCTTCTCCTTTCTTTCTTGCAAATTTACTTGTTCATTTCTACCTCGGCAAGATGCCCGGGAACGCTTCCGCAGAATGGCACCCAAAGCCCGCCCGCGCGGGAATCCTTCCCGCCGGCGAGGGAGCCAAGACGAGGCGGCCATGGAAACCCAGCCTTCCTTTCCCAGGCCCGCGGCTGTCAGCCTGGCGCGGGAAGGGGCAGACCGATGACTGTCCCTCACCCTGTCGCCTGCCACACGGCTCTGCGTGGAGCTGGTCACGCGGCCATGCCTTCCTATGGCCGTAAGAGGCTGTGCTGTCTCCATGCTTGTACCCCGAGTTCAGCCTGGGCATCCTTGGATAAAACCATCAGGACCCCGAAGCTTGAAGGCCTTCCAGGGCGGAGGGCGGCGCCTGCAGGGAGCCAGGTCCGGGGCACAGTCGGGATGTCTGCAGGCCAAGGGTTAGTTCGTCGGCGCTTTGTGTACTTGGGCACAGCCGAAAACCCAGATTAATGGGCTGTTTATTCTTCAGCATGTTCCGTGAATCAAAGGCTCCGGAGGGGCTTGTTAAAGGGTGCTTGTGAGCGCGCCCGGAACACCCTCCCGGACTCCGCTCGCTGGAGAGGAAGCAGCGAGGCCTTTCATTCCGGACAGCTCCCCTCTCGCAGGGCCCAGTGTGGGTCAAGGTCCGCGGGACCTTCGTGAGGAGCGGTGGCTTTCGTCCTGCCTGTATGAGGTCCCGGGGCCGACTGCGCCTTCATCTGCTGGGCTCTCCTTATTTCATGTTCTGGCCTTGAGCTATCCGAAATGAATGAATGTGCTCCACTCGGCGGTGGGGAGTTCACTTCCTTCTCCTTTTTCCTTTTTCCTTTTTTGGTTTCTGGGCTCTATTTGGTACCAGTTTTGTTTTGGAGGTATTGTTGCTTTTTAAATCATTGTTCAAATAGAATTTTTTAGGAGAGAAGGAAACACCCACTGAACCCTGTTCTGTGACACAAAGGAGTATATATAGTCCCCACCTGCCTGGTACTGTGGACCAGACTGAGGTCCACTCAGCCACTGAGCTACATGCTCAGCCCTGTTCAAATTTTTTAAAATTTCAAGCCAGGCTCTCACTAATTTGCAATCCTTCTGCCTCAGCCTCCCAAATATCTGGAATTATATGTGTGTGCTACCCCACCTTGTATAAGATAGATTTCTTTTAATTGAAAGATTCCCCTGAATGTAATGAAGTTTATTCAAGCCTTGGAATGAATGTATGTTGAACTATTAAAATATATTGCGCTGTGAATTCCTCTCTCTGCTCCCAGCCCCAGCAGCAGAGATGCATGCTGGCGAAGTGGCAGAGGACTCGGAGGGAAACTGCCTCACCACCACCTTCCCAGTGTCCTCCAGCGACAGCGCACTGGTGGGAGAGGTCGCCGTGTGCAGGCCACGCTCTTCGGGTGGCCCGGAAGCACTATCTTCCAAGGCTCCCAAGACTTCCACACAGGGCACGCGCATGTAGCACACACAGTACTGCAGAGAGCAAGGTTCGTGGGCCCTGTGGACTGCGAAAACAACTTGGCACCTTATAGGTGCTCAGATATACGAACAAAACTAAAATATAAATGATAAGCGATGGTTTTGAATCTTGTTCGACTCTAAACTCCCAGAGCCAGTCACCAGAATATGAAATCGTGTTGCCTATGCGGGGTGTGAGCCCTAGACACTGTCTGGCCTCTGGCAGCCCAAGGAGCTGTGCCCTAGAGCAGGGGCCCTGCAGAAGACACTGTCCCCTGCCTCGCTGCACACCAGCACAGCTGTCGGACGGAGACTGTGCCATATACATGGAGACTAAGATATATATACACGGCCTGGCATTCCGCCCGCTTCCCTGGAGAAGTCCATCTGTTTATCCAGTTCCAAATCCCACGAGGCAGTCACCAAAAAGTAAATAGTGAGAAGGGACAGGGCTTTTTTCTTTCTTTCTTGATAAACATGTTCCAATGAACAAAACAGATTTTGCAAACACATTCCATCCAGTAAATCTTACCCTCGCAGCTGCGTGTGAGGGCTGGGAGAGGGAGGCATGCGAGAGGCGAGGGGGCCGGACTCAGCAGGAGAGTCGGGAAGTTCAGGCGGCCACGAGGCGGGCAGCTCGCGTCCATCCAGAACGGAAATCGCTTCTCTCCTCCATCCACACTTCGTCCCAGACCTGGGACCTGTGAAGGCCTCAGCAAGCTAAGGATCCGGCGCCACCTTCCACTTCTTCAGCCTCGAGGCCCGGCCACCCAAACCTGATCACCAGGGAGGAGGCGTCCCGGCTCCCAGCACAGCCACGGAAGTGCTTGTGACCTTGGCACACGTGTATTGAATCCTTGCACTCTACCCTATAAATGTGTGCAGGGATTACCTGTCGATCCAAATTGAATAAAATTAAAATTGAAAAAGCCTGTGTATCCAGAGGACACAGCCTGTCCTCTTCCACACCCTGGCCTGGCCACTGTCTCCGGCACTCCCGCCCTGCAAGCTGGGTAGACCAGGGCCCACGCTCAGACCAAGAACTTGGATTCCGAAGACTAGGACAAGCATAAGAAATTGACCTTTTGCTTCAGAGGCGGCTGTCTGTCTGTGTGTCTCTGTTCAATGTCGAATTGGCTCGCCGAACCATTCGGGAGTTGTTTTTTAAAAATGTTCTCCTTGCTCCTCATTTTCGGCTCGGATGCTTTGGATAATCCAGTGGAATTCTCTGCCTCGCTGCTGGCTGTTGCCAGACACAGGGCCCGGAATCCTGTCCGCCAGCGAGTCGCGACGGGGGATGCGTGAAACCGCTGTGATTTGGGTGTCCTGTGCCCGTTCACATGGACAGCTCTGCCAGTTAACCCTGGCAGCGACAGTGACAGGTGGCAGCTCGGGGAAACCAATTTCACAGCCCCGCCTTCCTGTGCGCCGGGACCCCAGTACCTGCCTGTGTCCCCCTCCCCACGACAGCCTGGCTCTGCAGGACCTCGCACGCCTGGGGGTTCTGCTTCGTTCTGTGCTGTCCCTCCCTTGCGCCTTGCACAGCAAAGTTTTTAGCAGATTGCGACATAGGAGAGACAGAAATAGCACCGGTGCACAGGCCCAGGAGGTAGGAGCCGAATGCTCGCGGCTGGGCCCCTCTCCTGGTCTTGGCACTCACTGTGCCCTCCTTCCCCGGGTGGCACCGCTGCTCCCTCTGCCTGCTCAGCTTCCCAAAGATGCAGTCCTGCACGCTGATCTCACACTGCTTTCCCTCCAGGGCTCTGGGCACACCACTGCCCTGGACTCGGGTCATCAGAAGGATTTATCTGTCTCCTCACCACCACACTAGAATACAAGCAGCGTGGAAAGAGGGCTCTTTGGGCTGGGGATTTGGCCCAGTGGTTCCTGCCCCTGCCTGGCAAGAGCAAGGTCACAAATTTAATCACTCGTATAAAAAAAGGAGGGGGGATCTTCGTCTCACCTGTAGCTCTTTCCTCAGAGTCTAGCTCAGTCTCTGGCAATACTTTTTTTTTTTTTTTAATAGAACTGGGCATTGTACTCAGGACCTTTGCACTGAGCTACATTCCTAGTCTTTTTTTGTTTTGTTTTTTTCTAACTCTGAGGCAATGTCTCACTAAATCACTAAGTTGCCTGGGCTGAGCTCAAACTTGAGATCCTCTTGTCTCAGCCTCCCAGAGGGCTGAGGTTACAGGTGTGCACCGCCATGTCCAACTGACACGGTACTTATTGTCTAAAGAAACAGGGACTGGGCCGGAGGGTTAGCTCAGTGGTTCCAGCACCTGCCTCGCAAGCACAAGGTCCTGAGTTCGATCCCCGGTAACCACATATAATGCTGGGCGTGGAGACATGCCCACCGACAATCAACGCCGCATACCACAATGCTGGGCGTGGTGGCTCACGCCTGTAATCCCAGCACTCGGGAGGCAGAGACAGGAGGATTGCTGAGTTCGCGGCGGCTTGCCTGGGCACCATAGTGAGCTCAGGGCCAGCCTGAACTACAAAGCGAGACCCTGTCTCAAAAAGCAAAAAAAAAAAAAAAGAAGAAGAAGAAACAGGGACTGAGAGAGCAGTGCAGAAGTCCCACGGCAACACTGTACCACCCGGAGTGGTGAGGGTGGACAGCACAGTGAGGGACAGGATGAAAGTCGTGTCTTATATTGAGCCTCATAATGGCTTTAATTGCAAATCGAATGGGCTGAGCTGAAGAGCACATATGTACGGACTGACTCAGTCTTCTCCTCCTTCCTTCTGACTCAGGCCAGACGGGTCCCTAGTGCCTGGGTTAAGTGAGGGTCATGGTACAACAGACTGTCCTGCCAACCTGGCACAGAGACCACAAAGTGTGCCCACTTCCAAATTTCCACTGGATGGTGCCTGTTTGTGCTTCCCCGAGGGCATGAGCCAGAAGAAACTGGCACCCTTTGGGGCCATTTACAGCCCAGCCTGGGTATCCGTGTAGCCTTCATTACACTCTCGCTGGCTCAGCGCCCAAAGGAACCACATTCCTGGGGGCAGGCGGGCCCTGCCTCACCCACGCTCTGCCCTTGCGAGGAGAGCCCGGAGGAGGTGGGGGCCGGACGCGCCTTCCCGACCTGCCCCAGGTGAGGCGGCCTGGCAGACATGTGGTGCTCACCCGGCCCAGAAGTCTACCAGAAGGGTAACTTCTCAGAAGTTAACCTCCGTCTTGTTGGGGCAAGATCAGTCCCGAGTGTCAAGAGAAATATTAAAGATTAAAGAGCCTCCACGAGAGAAGGGGATACTTTTTGCCCTGATCTCTTAATTTGTTTCTTCCCCCCTGCAAGTGCATTCATGTTTCCGCACTCCCTGGCTCGCTCCCCGGCAGTTTGTAGTCATTATTTTCATGACTTTGTGGTCTCGTTGCTATTAGGATGGGTTTCGACTGCTGCTGTAGGGGATGCGTCCACGCTCCGCTGCCTTTTCTGTCACGTGCCTGACGGCCTCTGCGGGCTTCAGCCCTGGCCAAGCCCGCCCCGCGCCACACCCGCTCTTTCCATCTTTTATTGGTGCGGTGTTGACTTTGCAGGGCTGTGTTAGCTCAGCATTCAAAGCACCTGCAGAGAATTAGCCAGCTCCTCTGGCTGCCGGGAGCACCCAGGCCTTTGATCTCTTTGAATTCTGCGCTTTTGGAAATGCTGAAGGACTCTCCAACCCCACCCAAGGGCCCAGAGGCCGCGTCCCTGCAGGTGGGCCTCCTAGACCAGCCCCGCCCGGCCGGAGCCGCTGTGGAAGCACAGGGCGTCGAGTGTTTGCTGGGTGCCCAGCGCGGACGCCCTCTTCCGTCTCTGCTTAGAGGCCCAGCTGGCCCGGGTTACTTCTCCAACCTGCCTCATGTCCCTTTCCCCCTGCAGTCCCTGATCTAGCCACGGCTGCGGGGCTTTTCCTCTCACCAGACAGGCGTGCTCCTCCTGGAGGCGTGCTTGGCGGCTGCTGGGCCAGGCCCCTGCGTCCCTCGGAAGTCTCTGCTGGCCACACCTACCATGCTTCACATCTGTGCCACACACCTGAACCCTTCTCTGAAAGACTGTGCCCACCTCCCCTGCAGTCGCTGCCCGCCTGCTACTACCCCTTCTCCATTACCCTCATCGCTCACTTAGATAGCTTACTTTAAAAAAAAAAAATCTTTGTCATCTGTCTTCCCTGATGTAAGGGCACGGAATTCACCTGTTCCCTGACATAATCTAATCACCTTAAATTTAAAAATGTACATAATGGATTCTCTGTAATATCTACAGAAGAAGTGAACTTTGTCTCCTTAAAACCCACATGAGGTAGCTACTTCTATCATTTCATCTTCAAGATGATAGAATTGAAGTTCAAAAGATTGGTAGAGCGGGTGTAGTGGCACAGGCCCATAATTCCAGCACTCAGGAGGCTGAGGCAGGAGGATTGCCATGCACTGGAAGACCACCCTGAGCTACAGAATGAGTTCAAGTCCAGCCTAGAATATATGCCGAGACACTGTCTCAAAAAAACAAAAGATTGAAGGAGCCAACTTACCTCAGGTCATCCTTATAAGTAGTAGAGTTGGATTATATACGCAGGATCAAAAATATGGCTTCAGGGCTGAGGATTTAGCTCAAGTGGTATTGCACCTACCTGGGAAGCACAAGGACCTGAGTCCAATCCCAGTACCACCCAAAAAAATATATATATACATATGTGTGTGTGTGTGTGTGTGTTCAAATACAGATAATTCTCCCACCACAAGCCCAAGGGTTCTGCTTCTGCTTCCCCAGGTTTAGGGACAGATGTCCATGACTCTTTGGGATGCACTGGGATTACTGCATGGCCCTCAGAGGCTTGGCATCTCCGTGGGGAGGCACAGAAATAAAATTTGCTGGGCACTTTTTACCCACGAGGTACCATTTCCTGTGGTAC
Organism: Thryonomys swinderianus; assembly: GCA_004025085.1. NCBI lineage: Eukaryota > Metazoa > Chordata > Mammalia > Rodentia > Thryonomyidae > Thryonomys > Thryonomys swinderianus. The sequence continues at coordinate 40,400 of PVIC010001129.1, forward strand.
ACAGTGCAGGTGAGTTAGGCTCTTGCCCTCAGACCTATTCCAGGAGGACTTGTGAGCCCTGTCTTGGCTCTCTGGACCTCTCCCCTTGAGCAGGCCCCACACTTCTTAGGCCTAACTTTCTTTGCACAATGGTGATAATAATTATTTGCTTGATGGCAAAAGGCTCTTAAATCGTGATGTCAAACTGGGCTGGCGTCCAGTGCTGAGAACAGTATGCGGCGGCACAGACCAGACCGTCAGCAGTAATGCAGCCCTCGGTGAGGAGCTGAGTAGCTAGCCGCACGCGCCGTGGACTCAGGCGGAGCTGTGACCCTAAGCCTGAGGGTGGCTCACCGTCGTGTGACTGGGCCAATCTGTTCACCCTCCCGTAACGAGCTTGGAGATAGAACCTCCCAGGATGCTGTGAGGGTCACACGAACGCCGTGACACACCGCATTCAGGGGCCGCCTTCAGAACAGACCTAACCCAAAGACACAGGTGAGCCAGGCGGTTGGACACCGGAAGCACCGGGGCCTCAGAGGAAGAGTTTCGGTTTTGCAGCCTATTGTTTCATAGTTCATGTTTGGATACCTTGAATTTTAGCATTTTAATGTAGTTTACATGGAGATCTTTTCACAATATCTTTAATATACACACAGGGTGTGGTGAAAACCTGTTGAATGCAGAATAAATTTTTGAAAATTAAAACTTTCACTTTTTAGCCACTTTCCATAGGTATCTGAGGCTGCCTCTATCAGTTAAGTTTTGTTTTGTTTTTGGTACCAGGAATCAAACTTGGAACCTTACACTTTCAAAGTAGGCACAGTCCCACTGAGCTAAATCTCCCATCCCTATCAGCTAAGTTTTAAGCAGGCTATTTATTTCTGAGAAGAGTACAGAAACATGGAAACATTTTCTTTGTTCTCAGCATCACTGAAAGTTACCATATTTTGTGACTTAGTAACGGAAAAGTGTTAGGAACCACAGCCCTCTGCTCTAGTAGATAATTGGTTGTTAGCTCCATTTTACAGATGAGAAAACTGAGGTATGAAGAATAAATTGCATGCTCCAGTGAAGTGGTCTGGCAGAGTCAAGGCAGGTTTCAGGGTTGCTATTTCTTCCCTTCTTATCCACGCTCTTAATAGAAATGACCATCCACGGCCGGAGAAAGGAACAAAACCATCCATAAATGTGACTAAAGATTAGACACCTCAAAGTATTTCATTCCTTCTCCTATGCAAATTTATATTCTTTTGCTTTTCTTTTTTTTTGAAACAAAGATGGGATCATACAGTATATAACAATTTTCATAGCACGAAGTCATCTACTTTATTTTCATCCTAAATTCATGGAGTCAGGTACAGAAGACTTTACTGCGTGTGGAGCTTCCAGAGAGGAATCTCGCTTTAGTGTTGAGGCCTCAGAGGCTGCGGCAGCCAGCAGCTGTGTGAGAAGCAATTGCTGCGATCATTCAGGGCTGAAATCCGGGGCCTCCCTGTCACAGCCATGTGAGGTGCTGGCCTGGAGTTGCTGGGCCTTCCAATTTTTAAAAAGAGACATCTGAAATTGAGATTGTGCTGTGGGAAATATGCCTGTTTTCTTTTTTACTGTTTTGCCCCCAAAATTAAGAAATATAGTTCAATAAAATCGGTCAGCTTTCTTCTCTTAGATAATGCTATGAACCTTGTGAGTATTGTCTTAGGCCCCAGGGCAGGTGGATTCCTAAGGCAGTCATCAAGAGCCAGCAAAGATAAGAGTCCAGTCCTTGCCCCCTTCAGGCTTGTGTGCTTAAGAAGGATCAGACATTACAGTCATTGTGCCTTGGATTTTGCATGACCCTCAAAGACCAATGTGTTGCAGACTTGATCCCCAGGCCCTGATGGATCAAGGAGGCAAAGAGCCCTTTAGGAGGTGGGGCTTATGTGCAGGAAGTTAGTATGAACGCCAGTCTCCTGCCCCCTCCCATCTGCTTGCGGGTCATCATGAGGTGAGCAGGCTGCCTCTGCCTATGCTGCTGCCATGCAGTGCGGGGTCACCCCAGCCCCAAAGCCACAAGGCGTCACAACCATGGACTCCTACCTCTGACACTGTGAGCCAAAACAAACCTCTTCTCCTATGAAACTGATTATCTCAGGTATTTGCTATAGTAACAGAAAGCTGAATAACACAGCAGTTTTAAAATAATATAATAAGGCCAGGGACTTAGCTCAGTAGTTCCAGCATCTGCCTTGCAAGCACCAAGTCCTGGTACCACATACCACAGTGCTGGGCGTGGTGACTCAGGCCTGTCATCCCAGCCCTCAGGAGGCAGAGGCAGGAGGATTGCTGAGTTCGAGGCTTGCCTGGGCTACATAGTGCACTCAGGGCCAGCCCGAACTACAAAGTGAGACCCTGTCTCAAAAAACAATACAGTACACTACACAGTGATAAAAGCTATGCAGGAAAACACAAGGAGGAGGGGTTGATGATTCAAATACTTTGGCCAGGGAAGCATCACTAGCAAGATGGGGTCCACACAGGAATCTGGAAGACAAGAGGGGTGCACAGGCACCCAGGTCCCAGAACAGCATAGCCAAAAGCTGGGGACAAGGAGCTGAGGTAGCTCAGTGGTTGGGCATTTCCTTCCGCCAGCGGGGAAACAGGTACTTACTCCCAACCCAGTGAGAGCAGACTTTGTCTTTGAGAATGTTTGTGTATAAAAGAATTCAGTGGGTCCATCCTTTGATGCCACTGGGGTCTTTTTCATCTTTTTCCTTCTCTTTTTGTGTGCCTGCCAGCCCCGGTGAAAGACGCCCATCAAAGTCCCGAAAGTCTGCCGTGTTATTTCCCACGGTGGAGAGCACTGTCACTGGGTTCACATTTTTATTAAAATAAGATGAGTGATTCACTCACATTACAGGCAGAGGACCCTTGTCCGGAAAACCATACTTTGAAAAACAAAGCCGATGGCTTCACAGAGCAGTAACTGCTAGCGTCAACTTCCTGTCCTGAGAGAGTCAGGCACGCTTCCCCCCCTCGCTGCCCGGCTGTTAGCCACACACATAATGACAGACACGGTCGCTGCTCGTGCCCGCAGGAGACGGGCAGAGCGGGCTCACCGGGAGCGCTGTGCGTCTGCCTGCGTCCTGGCCTCTTCCAGCTGCCTCTGGCAGTGTCTCTGCATTCCACTTCTCAGTGGACAGGTAGCCGTGAGTCCGTCCTCCCGGTACAGGTCACAGGCTCTGACCGAGAGCGGGCTGCTTGCTTTCTCGATACGCCCACGCGCGCCCAGGGCGGCGGCTCCTCTCACGCGGCCGGGAACCCAAGAACTTGGTGGAGGTGGTTGGGTTTTTTTGTTTTGTTTTGTTTTTTAGACTGTCTTGGTTCAGCTCACCCTCAGTGAGTAACCCCATTAGCCACTGCTTCTGTTTATATTTATTTAGAAAAGAAAGAAAATGCATTTTAAGCAAATCAGATGCATCGTGTTTACTCCGTGGCTATTTTAGCCAGTGAAAAGCTCAGAGAAATAGCTGCTATTAGTTTTTGCTTGCTCTGGCTTGCATCACCTTTGCTGATTGCTTATAAAAGTCTATCCTGTCAGCCTGACTTTAAATTGGAAAGGAAAAGTTGGAAGTGTAGGTGTAAATTAAACAGGCTTTTCTCTTGCTAACCTGTGTCTAGACCCATTAAAATTGTGAGGACAAACTGGGCACGGTGACGCCTGCCTGTGATCCCAGCAGTCTGGGAGGCTGAGGCAGGAAGACCATGAGTTTAAATCCACTCTGGCCAATTTAGCACTTTAATGAGACCTGTCTTTTAAAAAGTTTAAAAAAGGCTGGGAGTGTAACTCAATATAAAAGTCCTGGATTCAATATCCAGGACTACCAAAAAAAGAAAGAAAATAAAAGAGGAGGAGGCTGGCGCTATAACCCAGGGGTCAGTGCCCACCTAGCATGTGCAAGGTCCTCGGTGTGACCCCCAGCACCAGGAGGAAAAGGGTAGATGCATTTTCCTCCTCCTGCTCCAGAAAGTCCAGTCGCCAGGGCTAATCATGCGTGTGCACACAGCTTAAGGGTGGCATAAGTCTAAGTTTCTCTACAGACCCGAGCCCCAGCTCTCAGTGTACAGGGCCCTGTGCACACCTGCCCCAGGCCGGAAGTCTGTTACTCATCAGTGCGGAACAAAGGCTGATAAAACCATCCTGTGATAAGGACCCCCAGAGCCAGAGTGAACTGGCCTCTGGTCAGGCAGGTGCAGCCCACCTGGGCCTGGTGGCGGGCGAGAGTCACTGCTGGTTGCCACTGCCTTCTTGAGCCGAGCACCACCCATAGCTGCTGATCTCCTTGCTGGGCATTTCTTTTCTTTTCTCTTCTCGAAAGCTGTCTACTCCTATGATCACTATTACTGTCATTATTTTCACTGTCATTGATTTCACTGTCATCATTTTCATGTCATTGATCGTCGGAGTAGTCCTAGTCCCTCTCGTTCTAATCGCTTGCTCGCGGTCATTGGTGAGTTAAAGACCCTCAACGGGGACTGGGCTGGCTGATTTCTGGAGTCTGCTTTTTATCTTATTTCATTTCATTTCATCTTCATTTATTTTTTAGTACTAGGGGTTGAACCCCGGGCCTGAGCTACGTCCTCAGCCCCTTGTTAATTTTGAAGCATGGTCTCACTCAGTTCCCCAGGCTGGGATCGAACTTACAAATCTCCTGCCTCACCACCAGAGTGGTGGCACTTACGGGCACAAACCGCCATAGCAGACCAAAGCCCGCCCTGGAACCAGTGCCCTGGGGAAGCCCTCAGGGGCTGCTCTTCTGCCCTTTGGACACAGTCCCACAGCCCATCCCTCCGGCACTCTGGACCTGGGGAGGCTGCTGAAGAGAAAGTTGATTAAAGTGTCTCTATTTTTATCTATGGAATATCTTAAGATCATAAGATACATATGGTAGGACCGGAGGGTTAGCTCAGTGGTTCCGGCGCCTGCCTCGCAAGCACAAGGTCCTGAGTTCGATCCCCGGTAACCACATAGAATGCTGGGCTTGGAGACACGGCCACCAACAATCAGCGCCGCATACCACAATGCTGGACGTGGTGGCTCACCCCTGTAATCCCAGCACTCGGGAGGCAGAGACGGGAGGATTGCTGAGTTCGCGGCAGCTTGCCTGGGCACCATAGTGAGCTCAGGGCCAGCCTGAACTACAAAGCGAGACCCTGTCTCCAAAAGCAAAAAAAAAAAAAAAAAAAAAAAAAAAGATACATATGGTATATATTAAGATTATAAGATTTCAATTCTTTTTTTAACTCGGTTATCTTTGCACCCTTATGTACAACTTCCTCGTTTCAATGACTAGTTGTGGAAACTCAGGCCTAGAAAAGTTGTGCCCAAGGAACATAGTCAGTTCTTTAAAAGTCATAATAGGTCCTTTTCTCTCGGCACAGGATGTCGCTGGGGTAGAACAGACATTATCCTTCAGGGAAACCACACGAAAACCCTCAAAGGCAGAGCAGGGTGTTCCCGACTCAGGCCACCAGGAGGGCAGGAGGCCCCTCCTCAGGCATGCGCAGGGCCTGAATTCTGTTCTCCACCCTCGGCCTAAAGCCACTCCTGCGCCTCAGAGGAGAATCCCACGCAGACGCAGCCATGGTGCAGGCCTGATGGAGAGGGTGCGCTCTGTCCTGACATCTCCCCACACCTGGGGCTGCTGCTTGACCTGTGCAGGGCGAGGGTGCATGTGCCAGGCTGGCGAGACTGCCCTGAGGGCGCTGGACGCTTTGGAAGCTAACTCCATACCACGGAGCCCTGGACTCCTCCCCATTTCCTCCGTAACAGCAAGAGCCTGGCTCTGCCACAGTGGCCAGCTGCACTGCTAAGAGAGCTGGGCTTGCTTTTCTCCAGGTGCCGCTGCCTCCTTCCTCGGAGCCACCTGCTGCCCACTCTGGGCATGTGCGGCTTGTCAGTTTCTCATCATCGAAGCTTTCAGACAGTGGCTTCCCCCAGAGCGACGCTTGGTGGCCAGAGCACTGGGCGGTGTCCCGAGTGTCTGACGCAGGGTTGAGGCTCCCGTCCCCTGGACCAGGCCGCTGAGGGCCGGGGCGGCCAGGGCAGCCTGCAGACGGACCAGGCTGAGTCAAAGGGCCCATTAACTTCAGTTTCTTTTATCTGATCCCACAGTTCCTGGGGAGTCACTTTGGCTTGTCCTAAACATCGCCGTGAAATGGTTGGATTTAACACTTGGCCTACAAGACACTTAGGGACCAAGCAGAGATGGGCGAACTGCGTATCCCCAGGTGACGGGCTTTAGTCGTAGGACAATATAAAGGAGTCTGGCGTTCGGGGCCTTCCGGACACCCTGAAGAGGGCTGGGGAGTGATGAGTTGGCAGAGGAGGGTGTTAATAATGGCCGGAGCACTGCAGCCCGCAGGTGTCATGGACGTGTTTACTCACCTGCGGCCTAGTGACAAGGGTCCTTGCCCCCAAGATAGACGGTGTGGCACGGCCATGCCCCAGACCAGCCGTGTCCGTCTTCCCGAGCAAGTCCTGACAGCAGCCTGGCTCAGGGGTTCATTTCAGAGCCCAAACGTGGAAAGTCCACTCGTGGGCTGTGGTCTTCTCTGGCCTCTGTGGTGGGCTCCGCTGACATCGTGCAGCCAGTCAGCGAGAGGCTGTGCGGCCCCCGGTTTCCCGTGGCTTGGGATGGGCCTGTTGTCTCCAGGCCCGACCTGCGCGAGCTGCCCGGCCACCACGCAGCCGCATGGCCTCACACGTCCCCGCGCTCACAATCCTAACTCAGACCTTGGGGGAGCCGGGGTCTGAGCAAGGGGTGAGGACGTGGGCCCACTCCCTCCGCCTGCTGCTCTTCCGGCGCCCAGCAAAGGCTCCACATCTGAGGCAGAGCAGAGGCGTCGGGTCTGTGGCCACATAGTCCACCGTTCTCACAAGGGCTGCGAGGAGGATATAGAAAAGACTGCGCAGCCTGCAGAGCTTTGGAGGCAGGACTCGGACTGCGTGGAGCCACAGGAGGCAGAAGGACACCCTTCTTGCTCCAGTGGAGAACAAGCTAGCCCTTGACAGGCTTCACTCAGTTCCGATTAATCTTCTCGGCTAACAAAACCTCATCTGTCCCCATCTGGGATTAGAGTGGAGGAAAACAGCCAGAGAGCAGTCAGGCCACCACTCGTCTTTGGTGCTGGAGTGTAGCTCAGTGTGTTTCTCGGGGGAGAACCTTAGGCTTCCTGGGTTTCTGGAGTAAGATCGGGGTTACATTCCCGAGATAAGGGTCCCCCAAATTGGTGGCCCCGAGCGCTTGCTGAGAAGGTTCTGGAGTCCCTGGCCATAGTTTCCTGTTTGCCAGGAGGCCAGTGCCTACCAAACAGAACATATACCACGCCCGGCCCTTTGCTGGCTTCTCACACACGGTCCTCAATTTGCTGAACTGATTCCTTTGCTTGGAACTCCCGCTTCTCTGTGACACAATAACCAAGGCTTTCAATTTGGACTTGGGTCAGCATGTGATGTACATTTTTATTCATTCATTCCTTCAACAAATACTACAATGTTGCAGGCATGGTGCTGGGTGTTTTGGTTTAATACAAAGATTCCTTGATTATAGCACTTCCAGTTTTTATCAGTTAATAATTATAAAATAGGGCCGGAGATTTAGCTCAGTAGTTCCAGCGCCTGCCTGGCAAGCGCAAGGTCCTGAGTTCGATCCCCAGTAACCACATACAATGCTGGGCATGGTGACTCACACCTGTAATCCCAGCACTCAAGAGGCAGAGGCAGGAGGATTGCTGAGTTTGTGGCAGCTTGCCTGAGCTCACTGTGGAGCCCAGGCAAGCCTCAAACTCAGCAATCCTCCTGTCTCTGCCTCTCAAGTGCTGGGATGACAGGCATGAGCCACCATGCCCGGCAAATGATCCCTATTTTTGTTTTTGTCTTTTACAATAATGCATTCTGTTTGTTCGGTGGTCACGTACCCCATAAAACTGAGGAAACCAAAGTTCAGAGAAGCTGTGTAAACTGGCCCATGTCATGCTGGTGCTAAGTGGGGAGCCAGGCTTGGAAACCAAAGTCACTGCCACGGCCACCCTGCTCCCTGCCCAGGGTGGCATGTGGGTCACACCTGACTCCGGGACAGCAGGTGTGCCGCTGGCGGTTCAGGACCACCCCACAGCAGGCCATATGCTTGGTGGCCCCATCATGAATGTGTTGGCATGACTCTCCTGAGAGGCGTCTGTGGCTCTTTTATGCCAGTCTGGCAATCACCTGGCATGAACAGTCTGTCCTCAGAAGTGGCTCCCTGGGTCCCTCTTGCCAGGACAGAACTCCTGGGCCTTTGGAGCAGTGCCCCGGGCCAGACACTGTGTGAAGTCCAGCTCTTCTCCCTGACCACAACGGTCCTGTGATGTCCACACGGCCACCCCATACCCGTGCAAGTCGAAGGGTGGAGCCAGTCAGGCCGCTCCTGGGGAGTCAGTGGTCAGCGAGGCTTCAGACTCAGGCACCTTCGCTCCAGAGTCTATGCTGCCTCTGAAAACCCCCTGGTCCAGAACCACCCACGGAGCGGGCCTATTCCAAAACTGAGGAGGGGAAAGCTTAACGTTCTTGACCACTAACCAAAGAGAAGCACCAATTAGTGGAGAGGATTTGTGGTTTTGATGTTATACCAAAACCTTCTTCTGCCTCTGCCTTTGAACTTGCAGGGCCTGCTGGCTGAGCTTCCCTGATCGCGCAGAGCCTTTAGAGAGGGACCTGTGCGTGTGACCGCTCAGCCTCCCTGCCTCTACCAGGTCACCGAGGCAGGCTGCAGACTGGTGGGCGGGCAAGAGGCACAGGGGCCCCGCTCCCACCCCAGTGGGTGCCATCTTTCCTGTTGACAATAATTAGAACCTTTCCACCTCGGTTTCTTCTGGGAGATCTCAGTCACATGGGTCGTCCCTGGGTCCCCGTCACTGATTCAGTGCCTGGAGCGTGTTAGGAGGGAAGAGCCACTTCCGCTTTCACAGCTGGGGGTGGATAAGATCAACGTGCCGCTTAGCCCTGGAGCCAGCTGCCTGGGCCTCTGCCGCACGTCCCGTCCGAGCCTGCGTGTCTGTGGAGTGGGCTGAAATGGTGCCAGTTAGATGCGGTTCACATGGAAGCCCCGTGGAGAACGGCCTGGCCCTGAGTAGATACTCAGAACTGTGAGTGGTAGTGCTGTTAAGCCGCTCCGGCCCTGCCTGGCCTTCTGCTCTGGAAAGGCCCTCGCTGTCCACCCACCTCTGGGCTGTCCTCTCCTTGGTCACCAGCTTCCTGTGCCCCCAGCTTCTCGGCCCATCTAGGCCTGGGCTCAGTGGCGTCTGCTCCCTAAGGTCGCTGTGAAGGTTAAGTGTGCTAATTCAAGTGCTGAGCACAGCGCCCCAAGGCCATTCACTCTCCCTGCTCTTATTCCTGGAGCACAAAAGGCTGCTGGGAAGAGCCTTTGAAACCTCAGAGAGCCAAAGAGCCAGGCTGTGCGGTGGCTGTGACCAGGAGGCGGGCGCCACACGAGCTAGAGGAAGGCAGAGGTGGCACTATCGGTGGGGAGTCTGTGCAGCCCGACAGCCTCTGAGCAGCACTTACAGAGTCTCCACATTCAAACTCGACAAGCACCATCTCTGTGGGCCTGTCTTATGTTTCTCCCCAGGATTTAAAACTAAAAAAAAGGGCTGGGGGTTTAGCTCAGTGGCACCCTGTCTGGCAAGCGCAAGGTCCTGGAGTTCAATTCCTGGCACCAGAAAAATAAATAAAAACCAAAAGCCAGCGCAGCTCCTTTCGGGGTCGCTAAGATCTAGACACCCACTGAGTGGTGTGTACGCAGCGTGTCTTCTCCCTCTGATTTCAGCCCTAAAAAGTGAGTCTTCTTCCCTCATGCAGAGGAGCTGCTGTAGCTCCCCTCAGAGCGACGGGGCCCATAGTGACCGCGAGCAGCCGACCTAGCTCTGAGGCACGGCCTGCGGGGCCCGGAGGGAAAGGTTCCCCCTGCGCACGAGTTCTGACTTCGGAGCCAATCTGCCCACCCGCGTCTCCCAGGCCCGGGGCCAGGAGCGGCTCTTGATGTTATCTGCCCACGGCCCTAAGGGGTCAGAGCTGCTGTCTCTCCCTCACTCCGCGGCAAGTCGGCAAGTCGCTTCTTTGCTTGTGATACTGGGAATCTCTTGCTGTAACTACCTTCCTCGCTTGGTTTGGGGCGAGCTGAGCTCCGGAAGTGCTGGGCAGCCTGTGTTCTGGCCTTAGTATTGCCGAGGGCCTTTCGTTTCAGGAGAGAGGAACCCAGGGACTTTGCGAGTTATTCTGCTCTTGGGAAGCGAGTATTTGAAGTACACAGGCCTCGGCGAGCAGCATCTCTGCCTTTACTAGGCGTGGGGATTGGCTTGTCTCCCCTTCTGTCCTCTCCTGCTCCTCGCCCTAGACCTGTGAGACCCTGAGTGGCTTCTCCTCCCTCTTGAAGAACGAGACCTCCTGCTAGGCCATGCCCAGGGTCAGCAAGGGAGGAGAGGAAAACACACAGCCCGCTGCGCCCCCGCAGAGGCCGCAGAAGCCACCCCGGTCCTGTGACCTCCACTGACGCTGAATTTGTCCTTCAGTGTCCCTGACTGTGGCCGTGTGGTCAGTGTAACTCTCTGCCCCCACCTTGAATTGAGCTTTGATGAAAAGGCAGCAGGAACTCAGGCCTGCCCCTGGAGATTTGGGGTTTTGTCTTGGAAAAGCATGAACCAGACTCGCAGGGCAGGAGAGCTGGATTCCTGTGGCTCGGGCTAACTTTGGCAGAAGACGCCAGCTGCCTGCGATCATCATCGTCTTCCTCCCGCACGCGGCCGTGCCCTGCACACCGCTACCCCTCAGCCTCCGCCCAGTCAGCTGCCCGGGCCGAGGCTCGCACTCCACCAGCAGCTGCCCTCCACACGTGAAATGGCGCTTGGGAATGCTCGCAGGTTGCAACTGCCGGCTTGTCCAAAATCTTTTGACCTTAGTACGTGCAATAACAAAACAGCTCGTAAGCGCCAGCGGACTTCCTGTCCCTGGGGACCCCGTGAACCTCTGCGATTTGCCTCTTTGGCGAGTCTGGACCACGGGGCCTCCTGGCCGCCCTCGCCCCAGCAGCGCCGCCGCCCGTCGGGAGTCACTTGGTGGCCTGCTCTGTGTTTCTTGGACGTCCGTCCTGGCTTCCAGTACTAGGGTGGCCGGATCACCGTGCAGGGCACCCAGAGGAGCCAGCGCTGCGGTGCTGGGTGGCAGGGACGCCGTCTGTGGTCGGGACGCTGAGCCCTGCTCTCCATGCATGGAGCCTGTTTGCCATGGTTCGGCTCCAGACGCCCTGCAATGGGCTGGCGTGGCCATGCTGGGCTCAGCACGTGCACTGGCTCTCGGGTGACTCCCCCCTCCAGGTGTTTATATGCAGGGAGACCACGCGAGAAGGCGCCTCTGCCATTACCTGAGGGTTCCTCTGCCCTCTGGCCAAAATGCCATAACTGGGCACCCGACCCGGAAGGCTTTGCAAGAATATCAGTTTTCATGCCTCGTCCCAGGAGTCAGTGGCTCCACACCCCTAACCCTGGAAGGGCAGCGCTGCCGCACGTGGTGGTGCCTGTCTAATCCCAGCTCCTAGGAGGCCGGGGCAGGAGGATCACAAGTGCGAGTTCAGGCCAGGCAGTTCAGTGACTGAACAAGACCCTGCCTCGGAATCAAAATAAATAAGCACTAGAGTAAGCACGAGACCAGCCTTCCCAGACTGAGTCTGAAGACACACGTGACGGTGGCGAGAGCAGGGGCAGGACCAGAGACCTAACTGCCCCTCTCGTTTCCACCGCAGACCTGCTGAGCACGAGGGAGTACCACTGCCTGCTGCAGCTGCTGTGCCCCGACTTCCCGCTGGAGCTCACCCAGAGAGCGGCCAGGTACAGCACCCCGACTCCGGCCAGCCCGCCTCGGCCGGGGGAGAAGCGGACATCTGGTCGGGAAAATGGGGTCTATTCAGCATCTTTGAAATAAAGGTGTTTCCTGAGGGGGCAAGCGAGCCTTCGGGGTCTCCACGGGAGCCTCGGGGTCTGCGCAGGGGTGGAGGTCCGTGCGTGGTGCCCCTGAGCTACGTCCCCAGCCTGGTTACTTTTGTTCTCACGCACAGGGTCTCATTAAATTGCCCAAACTGGCCTTGAACTCCCTCCTCCCACCTCAGCCTCCTGAGTAGCTAGAGTTACAGGCTTGCCCCCTGCAGGCACAATCTTACCATCTAACACAAAACCTGAGCTCCAGTTGAAAATGAAAATATGGAGAAAAAAATCTGTTTTGTAGGGGGGGGAATCTTCTAAAGAGGAGAGGTCAGGGCCAGGGATTTAGCTCGGTGCTGTACCTGCTTTACAAGCGCAAGGTCTTGAGTTTGGTCCCCAGAACCCCAAAATAGAAAAAAAAAAGAAAGGAAGAAAAGATACATAAGAAAAGAAAAGAAAAACAGGAGAGGTGCCTTTGGCTCCCGTTTTGAGGGAATTCCCCCGTGGTCGGCTGGCTGCAAGGCCGGGGCGGCGCGGCGGAGGGCGTGGCAGGGCAGAGCCACTCAGTTAGTTCACCGTGCGGCTCAGGCCACAGGCCCTGACCCAGCAGAAGCACCCCAGCTCGCCCCGCCGCGCTCCCCAAGCCCAGCCTGTGACACCCGCCCTGACCGCGCCAGCTGCTCTAAGTCTCTAGCGGTCACTTCCCGTCATAGTCCCGCAAGCCCGCTCCCCTTAGCTGCCTGACTTACTCCTTCCGTCTCAAAGTCACTTCTCCCTTCCTGAGGTTCAGAGAGGTTGGCTTGTGTTGAGGGAGCTCACTGAGCTTGTAAGGAGCAGGGCCTGAGCCCAGCGGGTGCTCTGCTCTGCACAGGCGCCTGCCCTGCGTCCTGGCACCATTGCTGCCTGGCAGTTTGGCCCCCAAACCAGACATGCCTCAGCTACACCCCTCCCAGAATCCCCTCGTGGCCCTCACCAGCGGCCGACCCCCGCCAGGGGGAGACGAAGCTCATGGCTCCCAGCAGCATGCGGTAGCCTCTCACTGGGCCGGGTGCCGGCGGTTCACAGCCCGGCAGCTCATTTTGCTGACCATGTGGAAAACGTGTTTAGTGATCACAATACAGAACTTTTCCCCTTCCTGCTCAGGGCATCCACATTTCCCAGAGCAGGCTGCTCATCCTTAAGCCAAAGTTCAGCTTTGATCAGTTTGATTTTTCTGCAACCCAAAGATTTTTTTTTTCCCCTTTAGCTTGAGGGGAAAAAAGTGATGAGAGTATTTCTCGTAATTTAAAAGAGCCAAGTGGAGTCAGCATTAAATAGTTCCTCTTGAGGTCCAGATCACTGTAAGAAAAATTCAAGCTAGACAAGATGGTACACATCTGTAATCCCAGCTCTCTGGGAGGCTGAGGCAGGAGGATCACAAGTTCCAGGCCAGCCTGGGCAATTTAGAAATTAAGCAAGACTGAGAATAAAAAATAAAAAGAGCCAGGGATATAGCTCAGTCATAGGTCCTGGGTTCAGAGAAGGATCAAAGAAACAGAGAAAGAAGAGTCAGAGACAGCAAGCTGTCGATTCAGTGCCTGAGGGCCCTGTGCAGGCTGTTGCTGCTGAGTCCCTGTCACCTAGCACGGTGCCTGGGTACACACTGGGCCTCCGTTCCCCTCTGCGGAGTGCGTGAACCAGCGTACATGTGGGTAAACGTGACCAAATCGTCTATGGCTCCCAGTAACTGTAACAATCGGGACCCCAGCTGTCTTTCGATTCATTTGTGTATTTGCTAACTAGTGAACAGTTTTAGGGAGAATATTCTTTGCATATTTGTACTTCACCCACTGACAGTATGAAATCCAGTGGCTTCTAGTTTGTTTCCCCAGTGCACGCAGTGCCACAGTCCGTTTTACCACACGCTCATGGCAGCGCAGCAGCCCTGCACTCTGCCCCGTCCTCAGACCACGCAGCCGCTGCTTTCTACCTCTCTCCCCCGGCCTGCTCGGGGCAGCTCAGGTCAGTAGCATCAGGTACCACGTGGTCCTTTGCCACAGATGTCTTTCACTTAGAATGAAGTTCGTGTGTTCATCCGTACTATGGCACAAATTATCATCTCACCGAACATTTCCTGAGTGTTGATTTTGCGGGAGTAATTAGCCTGCACACTAGAGATGCAGTCATGAATACAAGAGTTCCCGTGCCCTCGTCCTGTGACAGAGTTTAACTTAAAAGGAGCTCAGCTGGGCACCGGTCACTACCGCCACACTTTCGTACGTCCGGGCCTTGGCTTCTGCCCCCAGACCAGCCGCTGTCCCCTTGCATGTCCTGAAAACTGCAGCTGAGCTTGAGAGGCCGGGACTTCCACCTGCCGCCTCCTCCCAGCCTCTCATGAGTGCTGACAGCCAAGTCGAGCGGTGATCAGAGATCCCAAGAGCCTCTGGGCCACGTTCCTCAACACGTAGCCAGCCACGTGGACAGCAGGACTGTGGGGCATGGTGTGGTGTGGCAGGCCGGGAGCCCACCGGCCCTGGCTGCAGCAGCCGAGATGGATTTGGATGTGGTGCGTTTGTCACAAGGACTGGGCTCCTCCGCCAGCCCTGCTTCCTCTACACCAGCCTTCACGTCCAGAAAACCTGTAGCTGCCCCAGAAAGCGCCCAGACGGGCAGCACTTCCGGTGCCCTGCAGGGCGGATCCCAGCCCCCCCCCCCCTCGGCCAGGCATCAGCCAGTCCCAAACGGGCGCCAGGGCAGCTGCTCGGCCCCTGCCACTTCCTCCATGAGGGCAGGATGACGTGTGTGAGGAGGAATGTGTCCCAGGTGGCAGCTGGGGAGCAGGGCCTGGCGGGGGCGCTGGCCAGGGCTGGCGTCTCCGCCGTGCGTCCCACCAGGCCCTGGGCGGCAGGTGTGTCAGCGGCAGCAGCCCGGCCCTGTGCTCACGTCCCCCGGCAGCAGCACCGCAGAGAGCAGCGGCCCAGGCCCACCGTCCCAGCACTCGGGGAGGCTGAGACAGGAGGATCAGCTGGCTGAGACCCACCCTGGGGGACTTAGCCACTTTGCAAGATACTGTCTCAAAAATTTCAGAAGGGCTGGGGAGATGCCTAGTGCAGAGTCTCTGGGTTCAGCCCCCCGATACCAAGCCAACAGACAAACCAAAAAAAATGTGATGGAAGCCAGACTTGGGTTTAAAGTCTGGTCACAAGGTAACAGCTTGTGCCCGTGAAGTTATTTTATTCCTTTGTGCCTCAGTGTCTCGTATAGCACGGGGATAATAACAGCCGCGGTGATTAGCAGAGGAGTTGTATGCGATATGCCTCAGACAGCGCTGGTGCCCAGTACTCTCCCAGCAGCCTGAGACGTGGGCCTGGTGGCCTGGAAACGCAGGGGTGCGGCCCGCAGCCTCCCTCCCGGCCCCTCACCCGGAGGACTTCGCCGGCCTCCACTGGCCTCTCAGCGCCATTCCCCGGTCTGTAAAGTGGGGCAACGATGACAAACCATGTGGTGTGTGTTAGATTTCGGCAACGAAAATATGTCCTCATTGCAAACATTTAGTAAATAAGTGGTTTTTGCTGTCATAGTGATGTTGATGTTATTGTTACCAGATTTTCACAAACAAGCAAGAAGTCCCGGAGTTCCCAAAGGTTCTGCTATCTGGCCTCTTCTCACGTGGCAGCGCTCAGAAAAGAATACCCAGCGAAGATGTTAGGTAGAGCCAGACTCGTGCTGGCGCTGGGCTCCCCCCAGCTGAGCCAAGGGGACCGTCACACTGTGAGCCCGTGACCTGCTGGGACACTGCACCCCAAGCAGGAGAGGGAAACACACAGTCACCTGCGGCCCCTCCCCGGAGTCCAGGGAGGACTTGAGAATTCCTGTTTCTAAGAAATCTCCAGAAGGTGCTAATGCTCGAACTCTTGGCGATCCTCCTGCCTCAGCCTCCCCAGTGCTGGGATTACAGGGTGCACTGCCACACCTAGCCCTCACCATGTATTGCACGCCCATGACGTGCCACTGTTGTACTCTGAAGGAAGGGCTGTGACAGCGGGCAGGAGAGATCTGGGGTTTACGAACGAGTGGAGAAGCAGTAGTACGTCCGTAAGTACTGAGTGCGACAGGGACCCACAGGAGCCAGCCACCTGGGGACTCACAGAAGCCTCTGTCGTGAGGAGAGACGAACCTGCCGGGAGGTCGTGAGCCTTGCTCAGAGGCCACCATGGTGGGCACAGTGTGGCACTAGAGTGAGGACAGAGTGGGTTGGCCCGGCCCACTTTGAAATGGCCATAAGAAGGCAGCGCCGAGCAGCGCTTGGTAACAGTGCGCAAGGGGAGGGCCCCCCACAGGGCAAAGTAAAACTGTGTCCCGGCCCCACACTGCATCCGGAAGCCAGTCCAGCGAAGCCACAGGCCGAATGTGAAACAGGCCTGCAAGGCTGTCAGACAGGAGAAAGGTGTTGGCGTCCTGTCCTGGGGGGAGGAGGCCCCAGGAAGCAGAGTGGTCCCCAGGGCCAGCGGCACCCTGGCCACAACTGTGAGAGTGTCAAGCTCTGATCGCTGGGACCAGGGAATTAAAATACCATAAACAAAGTTGAAAGACAAACCAGAAGCCGGAAGAGGATATTTCTCACGTATTAGTTTTCAGGATAAAAAAAAGAGTTGGCACAGAGCTGGGATCAAACGCGTGGCCTCACACACAGGAGGCGAGGGCCCCACGGCTGTGCTGCGCTGCAGCTCGGCTTCCAGGGCTTCTAGCCCTGCCGCCGGTCAGCACGCGGCCAGATCGGACCAGAGGCCCCGTGCATGCTGGGCAAGTGCTGTACCACCGAGCCACACCCACCCCTCCACCTTTTAGCCTCAAAAATTTGTTTGCATCAAGAATGCCTACAAGTCAATAAGAAAAATATGGAGAACCCCAGTAGAAAAATAGACCAAAGATAGAAACTGGCAGCACAAGCAACTTCCTGCTAAACTGAGAGAGCGGTTTGCATCTATCAAACTGGCGGAGCATGCTGGCACAGGCCTGTAATCCCAACTACTCAGGAGGTGAGGCAGGATTGCTAGGTGGAAGACAGCCTGGGCAGTTTACTGAGGCCATGTCACAAACTAATAAAAAATTTTAAAAAGAGCTGGGGATGTAGCTCCGGAGTATTGGGACAGAACCCAAGGATGTTTTACCACTGAGCTTTCTTTTGAGATGAGGTCTCACTAGATCGCCCAGGCTGGCCCACAGTGTGATCCCTCCTGCCTCAGCCTCCAGAGGGGCTGGGGTTACGGGCACGCGCCATTGCCGCTGGCGTAGTGTTGTAACAGGTAGACGTGTGCAGGAGTGCCTGTAGCATCGAGACATCCAGAGGAATCCTGAGCCTCCAGGGTTCCACAAATCCCGCTGGCCCTGGGGGAGGAGAGAGGGAGGACCAGGTGGCTGGATGGTGTCCGTACTGATTTGTAAGCTTTTGAAAAACCAAAGCAAGGATGGCAGAAGGCTGGTGTTGGTACAGTTACCCACTGGGCACCCGGGGTTGTCGTTCTCTGCAGGGTTGAAGCACTTCACCTAGGTCAGGAGGATGGGCAGGATTTAGGGAGAGTGGGGAGAGGGCGATACCATACGGACACGGACGGGGACAGGAGGAGGCGCAGCCGTCCAGCCCCGCTCCGGCCCCGCCCCGGGGCTCCCAGGGACCCAGCAGAGGAGGCCTGTGAG
Source organism: Thryonomys swinderianus (assembly GCA_004025085.1). NCBI lineage: Eukaryota > Metazoa > Chordata > Mammalia > Rodentia > Thryonomyidae > Thryonomys > Thryonomys swinderianus. Next base: position 58,043 of record PVIC010001129.1, read on the forward strand.
CCCTGTGCAGCGCCCACACAGGCCCAGAGAAGCCTCGGCCACCGGGTGCAGCTGCGGGGCCCCAGGGCCAGAGCGGCCCGAAGCTGAGCCTTCTTTTTCATCCTGCCTTGTGACCGATCGCCTGAGGCCGCCCGCTGTGGGGATGAGCACCGCCCGCACCCTCCGGGCCACGCCTCTTGGGCTCCCGGGGCAGCTGGCTCGGGGATCCCTGGGAGGACAGGCTGGTCACCGGGCCGACGGGGGCCCGACGCAGCCGCCGGCGGTGTCCCGGACCTGGGGAAGCGGCGGCTCACCACAGGCGGCCGTGCCGCGGCTCTGACCTCGGGGCAGACTGCAGGTGCCCGGTGAGCCCCGCCAGGACGCGGGGTGAAGGCGCAGTGCTGCAGGGTGGCCCCTCTTCCGGCCCTGCTGTGGTGGCTTCCCTCGAAGTGGCCCCAAACCGGAGAGCCGCCCGCTGGGAGCCGCCCGCCGCCTTCTCCCTCCTGGAGCTCGCGTCACCGCGGTCGGGCCCTGCAGACCCTGCTGCCCGCTCTACCCCGGCGGAGGCCCCTTCGCCCCGATGCTGCCCGGAGTCCTGCACCAGAGCTAGGGCCGCCTCCCACTGTGGGTGAGGAAACTGAGGCCAGGGAGACAGTAACTCAGCCAGCGGGCTCATCCCAGCTCCTTCTGGGGCGCCTGGGGCCCGACCGCCCCCCAGAGGTGAGACAGGCCACTCAGCAGGTTGGGGAAGGGGCTCTGCTCCCGGGCACCGCTTACCCCAACTGCCCAGCCCAGCTGCTGGCTTCCAGGGAGACGGGAGGGCCGAGGAAGCCAGGCCGCTCCTCGCCCCAGGCCCTCTCTGCCCACCCAGGGCCTGGCCTCCAGGTCCTGCCCAGCTCCCACTGGCAGCGCCTCTGCTGGCCCCGGTGCAGGGCAGGGTGTCAGATCCCACCACGTGTCGGCACAGCTGGCACAGAAGGGGGGCCTCCGGCGGGAAGGCCCAGCCACCGGCTGCACCCCCTGGGAACAGACGGCACAGGCGGGACCTCACCTCCACAGGGGGAAGGAGCTGTGTGGGGACGAAGGGCCTCTGCCTGGGGCTGCCCCCGCCTGTCTGGAGGCCCCGAGATTCATGGCGGCACGTGGACACGAGGCCGCTCTCCATGAGTCTGTCACAGCGGGGAGAACCGCCAGCACACTGAGGCTCGGTCCCCGTGGGGGACAGTGGCCCCCCTGGAAAGTGGGAGCATGAGATTATTGCAGGAACGTGTGCCCAGCCCGCTGCCCGCTCCTTCACACCTGTCCTCCACCCGCTGCCCAGAGCTGGAGGTCGTGTCCAGGCTCAGCTGGCCTTTCTCACCCAGGGGGCCTGGGCAGGAACAGGCCGGAGGAGGGGCTGGAGTAGGCAGCATCAGGGGGACAGGACGGGCAGGCGCAGGGCCCAGCGAGGGGCAGGAGAGGGGCACCCGGGGGAGAGCGGCGGCGGGTCCTGGGCAGAGAAGGACGGGGCTCTGCGGGCAGTGGCAGGAAGGGTCAGGCCGGGTGTGAGCCGCGTAAGTGCCGACCGACACTTGCGCTTTGAAAAGATCTCTCTGACCCCAGCGTCAGGACGCCAGTGGCGGGAAAGGGGGTGGGAAGCCGCGCGACCTTCCAGAGGAAGAGCAGAGTCTGGGCGGCTGCGGGGTACACAGCCCCGAGAGGGACGGACAGGGCTGGCACAGGAGGGGCGTCCAGGACGCCCACAATGAGCTGGGCAGGGTGAGGAGAGCTGCCATCCAGCTGGCTTTGGGTGCCCAGCGCCACTGCCCATGGGGAAAACACCTCCACTGGGGCTTTTCGCGTGGCCTGCTGGGGCCCTGCGCGTGTGCCGGGGAGAGGGCCCGCCTCTGCCTCCCGCACTGCTCCCCACCCTCCTGACCTGGGTGGTGTCAGCTCGGCGAGCCACAGGGGCAGACAGCATGGCCTGGCCCCGGGCACATGTGTAACGCCGGCACCCTGGGAGGCTGAGGCAGGAAGATCACAAATTCATGGCCAGCCCAGGCAGCTCAGCAGTTCAGACTGTATGAATGAATAAGATATTCTAAACTTAATGCTGGACGTGGTGGCTCATGCCTGTCATCCCAGCACTTGGGAGGCAGAGACAGGAGGATTGCTGAGTTTGCAGCAGCTTGCCTGGGCACCATAGTGAGCTCAGGGCCAGCCTAAACTACAAAGCGAGACCCTGTCTCAAAAAGCAAAAAAAAAAAAAAAAAGATATTCTAAACTTAAGGATGGAGCTCAATGCAAGGGCCCTGGGCTCAGCCCCATGCTGGGAAAAAAGAAAAAGAAAAAACAAAACAGGGCTGCCCTCCCTGTGGAGCTTGTGTTCCTCTACTGCCCGTGTTCAGAGCTGGGAGGGTTGGCGCCATGCGTGGGGGCAGCGGCTCCCGCTTAGACGCTCCTGAGGCCATGGGAAGCTGGAGCTCCCGGCCCACATCATCTGATAAGGGTGTGAAAATGAGGCAGGAAGAGCACGGTGGGGAGGGGCCCCAGGGCTGCTGAAGCTATTTCCTCCCCTGTCCCCAAGATTCTGTGAGATAGGCTTCTGCCACTTAGCCCAGCCTGGCCTTGAACTCACTCCAAGGTCCAAGTTGGCCTCAAATTCACAACCATCCTCCTGCTTCAGCCCCCAAGTGCTGGGATGACAGGCAGCCATCACCATGCCTGGCCCTCAATCATACAGTTTTAAAGGGTGGATTTACAGCATTTTAGTTATATCATATTATAACAAAAGAATAAAGAGACAAATAATAAATGGAGATTGCAGCTGTCAGGGGAGGCCTGGGCCCCGGCAGGTGATGAGCAGGAGGAGATGGCTTTCCCGGGCCGGGCCTCGTGGGTGCAGGCTGACCTGGGGAGGCAGGAAGGAAAGGCTCCCCTGCCTGAAGCCTGGGTGTCTTTGCACCTGGCTGCCCTCTCCTTCCTCCCGTCCAGATGTCAGAAGCTGGCCTTTCTTTTCCTTTTGCGGGTCTGCTTCTCCCCAGATGAGCAGAAACGCTGGGGGTGGGGGTGGGGGCATCCCTCAGTCCCGAAAGATGCAGATGGACGGACCAGGGCGCCGCCGCGTGGCCATCTCCAGCATTGCATCTTTCCACACTCGTATGAATTTTTCAGAGGCGATTTTTCACGTCGTGGCCCAGTAGTAGGGACAGCTTTCCTTCTCCCTGAGACCCCAGGACGGAGGTGAGAAAAAGAAGATAAATTAGCCACAGAACGCAAGAGCAAAGCGTGAGTGCTCGTCATGTCAAAGAGGCAGTGTGGGTCACGGAAATGCAGCACTGGGGAGCAGCAGCATGGAAGGCTGACCATTCCTCTGTGGATGCAGTAACCATGAGCCCCGGAGCCGCCTCAGCAGATGCGGTCCAGGGCGCTGAAGGCCTCGCACAGCGCCCACGTGGGTGGGGCCTCTGCTGGGATCACAAGGTAGACCGGTGGGAGCCACTTCCGGCTGCCCAGGTGGTGCCAGGACAGGGCTCTCTGAGGCCCCTCCCCGGGGCCAGCAATCCTGCAGTCCGCAGATCATCGAGCTGCCAGTTTGGGGGCTCAGACTCGGGAGAGTAGACATGGAAAAACATGACCACAGAAGAAATCAGTGCACAAGGCAAGGAGAGCTGACGCCCAAAGGGCCGCCGAGACACGGAGGGGCGGCTCCCCCAGGAGGGGCCTGGGACGGAGCCCAGCAAAAGCTGACTCCGCGCTGTCCCTCCGCGGCAGCCCCAGGCAGGCTGGCTCGGCCGTGGCCGCGTGCCTTCGCAGGCCGAGGTTTACTCCGTGAGGGGGGTGGGACCGCGGCAGGCGGTGGGGCTCACAGCACCCTGGGTCGCGGCTGCTCTTCCCCAACACCCTGCCCGCGTCTGTGTCCGGGCTGGAGGGGCCGCTCGCTGTCGCCTCTTGCTGCCTGGCTAAATCTCAGTGCCAGGACCTCGTTAATCTCTTGCTGTTCTTCCTGCCTCTCTGTCAGCCATACGTACCCTGAAGCAAGCAGTCCTCGCTGCAGAGTGAAAGGAAGCTCGGCTGAGTCACCACTGTGTCCTCTCCCTGCTCACCCTGCCCCACCCTGCCCATGCCCGGCCACCGGCCAGTGGCACCAGCGCTGCCCAGGAGTCTGCTCTGGGTTCAAAGCGCTGGAGTCCAGTCACTGAAGTGAGGTGGCTGGGAGGAGCTTGATCCGGGGAGCCCTCTCCCCTGTCTCGCTGCCCCGGGCTGGGGGCCAGGAGCAGCCTGCCTCCCTCTCTCTCCCTCGCTCCCTCTCTCTCATTCTCGCTCTCTTTCCCCTTCAGGATTGTGCTCATGGACGACGCCATGGACTGCTTGATGTCCTTTTCGGATTTCCTCTTCGCCTTCCAGATCCAGTTTTACTACTCAGGTGAGCAGGCCCCGGCCCCAAGCGGCTCCTGCCCATCATCCTGCCCATCTGTCGTGCCAACCCCACGTGGTCCCTTCCCTACCCCCTCGGTGGTACGTGTGCCCGCAGGCCTGGCGAATGCCCGGCTGGCGCTGTCTGCAGCGCCCCCTTCCCAGGCTCCTGAAGACATCACCAACCTCCCCGCCCAAAGCCTTTGATGGCAGCAAGAGCAGCAGCCCTCTCCCCCGTGCACGGCTTAGTCAGCGCCAGGCCCCAGCCTCCCACAGCCCTGACGGCCAGCTCTCCCGCAGTCAGCGACTCAGTGAGTCTTGAGTCTCGTAAGGTTCGGGGCCCGAAGCCATCCAGCCAGTGGGCGAGGCTCCCCGGCTCTCGGCCGCTCCCTAGGCCCCTGCCCATGTGTGGGCCGCGGCCAGCTATTCACATGGCTTCTAATAAGCGCGCGCCAGCCCCATCTTGCATACCCACTCCGTTCCCCAGCGCACACCCTCTGCCCCCGTAAGTGCCCTCTGCAGTCAAGTGGAGTAAAAATAGACCTGTGCCAAGCGTTCACTTGCGGGCGGCATCCGATGGAATGTGGGGTCTAGAAACTGCTGACGCGGGCCGTAAACGGACACGCTCAGACAGGCTCTGCCAGCAAACACGAGGCCATCCGTGGAGATGAGGTGGCCTTCCTGCCGCGCCGGCCCCCGGCCCTTAGGCGCCATTCTGTCTACTCAGAGGCAGCACAGGCCACCTCCTCACGGTGGCAGCAGCTTTCCCTGGGCTTGGACGCTCTGGGCCCTGGGAAGGACCGGCATGTTCAGGAAAGCGTTGCCCTCTCTGCCCGCGGCCACTGGTGCGCCGGCTGCCTCCACGACCCAGCAACTGTCACGTGCACCACAGCTGTGCACGTGCTCAGAAGCGCTTCGGCGGCTCGCAGGCGGCTGTGCTCCTGTGGGTTCCGACGCTCTGCCGGTGTGGGAGGTGGTGGCTCCGCCACAGGGCTGAGCAGTGAGCGCCCCTTTCCGACGAAACAGCGCACAGGGAGCCCCGGCCCCAGGCGGGACCCTGGCCCCATGCAGGGCCTCACGCCGCAGCACAGACCTGCCTTGGATACGCACTGCGGAGTGAGGGCACGTGCTGTGGACGTGTGCGTGGGACCCTCACCTTGTCTAGGTACAGCTGCCACAGGACCCTGCCGTCACCCCCGTGAGGGTGGCGGGCGTGGGGGCCTCTGCTCTGGAGACAGCAGGTGCTGAGGCCGCCTCGGGGCTGAGCTGTCAGACAGGAGCACCCGGTGGAGGGGCCGCCAAGGCCCTGTCTGAACCGTGCCCCTCCCCACGGCCCCAGAATTCCTGGACAGCGTGGCTGCCATCTACCAGGACCTGCTGTCGGGCAAGAACCCCAACACGGTGATCGTGCCGACATCGTCCAGCGGGCAGCAGCACCAGCGACCCACCCTGGGCGAGGCTGGCGTGCCCGAGGGAGTGGAGGCGTCGCTGTTCTACCAGTGCCTGGAAAACCTGTGTGACCGGCACAAGTACAGGTGGGGTGAGGGCGCGCAGGTGCCGCTGCAGCCCCGGGTCCCAGAGCGCTGCCGTGGGCGGGGCACTCGAGGACGGCGCCATTGCCCTGAACCAGTCGCTTTCCCTGGTGAGACCGAGTGTAGATGACCCACTTCCTAGGGCCGGGCCGCCCTTGACATCCCACAAGGGAGAGTGTTCGCCCTTCCACACTTGCCCGCAGAGAGCAGAGGGGAAACTGGCTTGTGTGGCGCGAAACTCTCACTTTGGTGGCCTCCAGGAGGACACAGCCCTCCTGCCGCTCTGGCCGCCCTCCCTGCCGGCCAGGCCTGCCCGACACCTGCCCTCCTCTCCGGCGCAAGGTGCCACACGGGCCCCTCGGTCACAGCTCTGGCCACTGTCCTCTGCCCGGAGGTGGCCTCAGACAGGCCCACCTCCGAGTCCAGTCCGTGTCCCCCCAGCTGCCCGCCGCCGGCGCTGGTCAAGGAGATCCTGAGTGGCGTCCAGAGGCTGACCTTCTACGGCTTCCTCGTGGCCCTCTCCAAGCACCGCGGCATCAACCAGGCCCTGGGTGAGTGGCCCCGCTTCGGCCTGGCACATTGGGCGCCCACAGGGTGATGTCCCTGGTGGCCCTGGTGATGGTGTAGAAAGAGAACAAATTCCACTTAGAAATAAGGCACAGGTGTGTCTGGGAAGAACCTGCATTCTTTTCTCAACTGGGGAGGGGCTTTGATTAACCTGAAAAGGGACTGAGGGGCTGGCCCTTCCCTCCCCACCTCGTTGCCCGCCTTGTATGCCAGGACTCAGACAGGGCACCCTCCTGCGTGGGAGGGAAGGAGGTGGTGGAAGGGGCTCCGCAAGACACGGACACCGCCACCGCGCAGCCTGGCTGTTGGGAGGTCCGTGGCCAGCAGACAGTCAGAGCGGGTGGGGCGAGGTGTTTTTCCCACCCCAGGCCCTGACTCCACCCCTCCGGCCCCGGGGCGGCTGCTAGGAAGGGGCAGGGAGAGCTGGGGGCAGCCAGCTGCGGCCGGGCTGCGGAGGGCCTCGGGGGAGGCCCGTCCGGACCTGCTCTGAGCACTGGCTGGCGGGGAGCAGGAGCAAGCGCATGTGGGGTTCACACACAAATACCCGCTTGAGGTCGGCTGTGGAACAGGTGGCCTTGTCCCTCCTCGTCCCCGAGGGGTCCCCCAAATTAGGTCCTGTAGAACATAGTTTGAAAACCAGTAACAGAGCCAAAAGAGGCAGGAAGGGTCATCTGCACCAGTGCCCTTCAGAGTCCAGTGCCCACGGCTAGAGCTGGGCGCCGCAGCGCAGCAAGAAGCTTCCCCGCCGCCGCCCCTGCCCAGGAACAGAGATGACCCCGAGGTCAGGGTGGGCTAGGAGACCTCCCGGGCAGCCCCGCTCCTGGGCCAGGGCGGCATCCTGCCCCGTCTCCGAGGGCCGCAGGATGATGTCCGACCTTCAGCTTGGGCCTGGGCCCGGAGCCTGGACGCCCGCAGCCGACCCTCTCGGACCCCCGCCCTGCGTTTGCTGGGGCCCGCTCCGCGGGGTCTGCCTTCCCCGGCATCGGCCGCCGCCCTGCGGCTGCGGACCGGAGTCAGGTTTCCCCACCGGTGTCTCGCAGGAGCCCTGCCCGACAAAGGCGACCTGATGCGGGACCCAGCCATGGACGAGGAGCTGGAGCGGCTGTAAGTGTCCCGCGGGGAGACGCGGCCCTCTCGTGGGCGCCGCCTCGGGGAGCCCTGCGCGGTCCCCACGGCTTCGGCTCCGGCCCGGCGCCTGGCGGACAGGGCGCTTCCTGCCCCGCAGGCTCTTCCCTCCCTCCCTCCCCAGGCTCGCCCAGGTCCCCGGCCCGGTCTCCGCTGCCACAGCCGCGCCGGAGCCCGGCTGCCCGCCTTCCCGGACCCCGCCTCGGGGGGGCTCCCCGTGGAGACCCCTCCACCACCCCCGCAAGGTGGACACGGAGAGCGACGGCTCCACGGAGGAGACGGACGAGTCGGAGCCTTGAGGCAGCCCCGGGCCGGCCCCCTGCGCCCGCACTGCCCCTGCCGGAGAGAGGCTGAGCGGCTGCCGCCCAAGCTGGGACCCCCCCTCGCCCCGCGGGGGGCGGGGGGCAGCAGGGAAAGGGGTCGGGCCGCCCGAGGGCGCGCACAGGGCGGGCACCCACTGTGGCGGGCAGCGGGGAGCAGGCAGCACCTCTGCTTCCAATCCGCCCCCAAGTCCTGTGCCCCGCAACCGAACCCTAATCGAATAAAGTCCCCTGTATGGTGAGCGGCGCGTGTGCGGCGGAGGGCGGGCTGGGGCGGGCGGCACCGGGGAGGCAGGCGAGGCCACCCCAGCCTGCAGCCCGCAGCAGAGGGGCTGCCTTGGCGCCCGGCCCACGCCTTCAGAGACCGTGCGGAAGAAGGCTCTGTGCTCAGCCTTGTCCCAGGCTCACAAACAGGCCTGGAGGGCCCAGCGTGGTGGGCACACCAGTAACCATGGCACTCTGGGAGGCTGAGGCGTGAGTATCGTAACTTCAGTCCTGCCCGGGCAGCTCCGTGCTCAGGGTGACCCTGCCTCAGCAGGGCTGATGCAGCTCAGTCCCAAAGCCAGGCTCCGTCCCCAGAAGGGGCGGACTGGCCTGAGGCGCAGACTCCAGGACTAGAAGCCCAGGCAGGCGGGCTTGGCCCCCTGGAGGTGGTGGTGAGGTTTCTCCAGAGCAAAGCCCACCCCGGCCCTCAGCAAAACTGCCGGTGGGCTCCAAAGCCAAGGGCACCGCTGCCAGGCCCTCGTCCTCCTGGGCTCCCTGCCTGGCCACCCCACCCACCCGCTCCTCGGCTGGGCCTGGCCCCGAAGCGGCTCCAGCCTGAAGCCCTAAGGGTTCCTAGGCACGGCGGGCATCAGAGCTGGCTCAAGGCTGTGCACAGTGGACCCACAATCCCAGCTCAAGTCCTGAGGCTCCTCTCCAACCTTCTCCTCCTCCTCCTCGGACCCTTCCAACCTGTGGAAAGCTCCAGGCAGCAGCGAGCCCGGGGATGGTCCCTGCGGGGACGCCTCCTGCCCGGCAGGCTCTTCCCTCCCTCCGGAGGCTCCTGCACAACCAGAACTTTCCTTCACTCCATGGCGGAGTACAGCCCTGCAGCCGCCCTCAGCCCCAGGCTCCAGCCCAGCCCAGGCGCCCACTAGCACCAGCTCTTTCCTCCACCTGCCACAGGGCGGTGAGGTCGAGGCTGCACCGGACCCCGCGGCAGCACAGGGCCAAGGAGCCGGGGGCTGCGGGTGCTCATCGAAGGGACAAGCTGGAGGCCCCGGAGAGAGCACCTGGGCTGAGTCGGTGGGAGCCCCAGTGCGCCAGAGTGGGCAGGGGGGCAGCAGGAGAGGCCGGCCTCGTTCTGATCACAGGCCCCCGGGGCCTTTATTGACCCATTTTGTTTCAATACAAACGGTCCTGAAAGGAATCCTGTCCCTCTGGGAGGGAGGGCAGAGTGGTCTTGTCTTGCTCGGGAGCCCAGTCCCCACCCACAGGCAGGGGCTGGGCCCAGACTGCTGCGTGGCAGAAGATGGCACCATGATGACAGTGCGTGGCCCAGCTGCCAGTGAGGCCCGCACAGGCCCCTCAAGAGCTCGCGACGGGGGCTGGCCAGGCCCTGCGGGAGAGCGCAGAGGAGGAAGCTGAGCGCGCAGCCAGCTCTGTCCCTGCCGTCTCACTGTTGGCCATGCCCATGCAGCATCTGTTCGTGAGACCGCGCAGGTGAGGTGCTGTGGGGCCACCCGAGGAGGGGACAGGGTCTCGGCTGTGGATGGGGCTGCGTGGCCACAGTGATGTGGGGCTCTGAGACACAGCAGCAGGCAGACTCCCAGGTGGTGGGTTAGGAGAGGGTCACTCAGGCCTCTGGGCTGTTCAGAAGGAAACCGGAAGGGCCAGGTTGTCTCTAGCCCTTGGGCCCCAAGGTCCTTCGCCTCCTGTCCTCCTGGCACACAGAAGAGGCCAGCAGTAACAGCAAAGCCAGTCCAGGCCTCCCTGCGCCACCAAGCACAGGGGCCCCAAGAGCTGGCAGAAGCCTTGTGCGCTCTGCTTCCCCCGGGAGGCGCTGGCCACAGAAGCCGCAGCCGGGGCGCCTAACCTTCTTCCAGCGCAGCGAGCGAGCAGCAGCAGCTTCGGGCGGGGCAAGAGCGCTAGCAGAGGGCGCGGCCCACGGGCAGAGGGAGGCTAGCGCTCCGCCAAGCCGCCCGTCACAGCCCACATGGAAGTCTTCATCCTCCCAGCTTCCACCAGGCAGGCCACCGGCCTGGGAGCCACAGGGCTGGGGTCAGTAGGAGCCGTAACGATCCTAGCGTGGACAGAAGAGCCCAAGTCAGTTTCCAGGACGCTGCAGCTCCCCCAACACCCATCTGCAGGGATCACGTTGGGGCTGCTACATCTCATGTGGCAGAGGAGGGGACACCGCCCCGGGAGCACGAGTGGGAACTGTATGGGCATAGCAGCAGCTGGGATGCACCATGCCCCGAAGAGAACGGAGGACACGGGCTCCCTGAGGCTTACGGAGGGACCTGGCACGCGCTGCGGGCCTCACCTGTAGCGAGTTCATCACCCCGTTGGCCAGCACGGCCATCTTGCCAGCCACAGACTTGACGCCCTGCTTAAACTGCGCGATGTCGGTGGTGGGCAGCACGTTCCCCAGAGACACACTTCCTGTGACGGGAAGGGAGGGTGACCTCGAGCCCGGCAGGCAGCCCTCCCGCGACCCCCCGGCCCCGACAGCCCACCTGCTCCGTGAGCTCCATCCACGTCCCCAAAGAGGTCTGCAGAGCTGATGGCACTGCTGCCCGAGAGCTGCTGTAGCCGGGACCTGGCTTCATACTGTGAAGGAAAAGCCGACCTGGGGGTCTTCGGCCAAGGAGGCACCAACTCCCACCTGCAAGCCTCGTGACAGAAACCCGAGGCCGAGGCGGGCTGTTCGCCCCGCCAGCAGTGTCCCTGCTCACTCACCTCGGTGTCCACCTCCCGCCCAAAGAACATGTCTGAGGAGATGGCTTTGGCGCCTGCGAACTTCTGCTGCGCCTCGCTGGGCTCCGGGCCCGAGCTCCGGCTCTCCGCCTCCCTGCGGCTCGTGGCCCTGGGTGGTGGACGGAAGACAGAGGTGCACACCACAGCCTGCCGGGGTCTTTCTGACAACCTCCCGGGATGGAGTCTCCAGAGGCCCTCAGGAGCCCTTCCCGCCCTTCTCCATGGAGCCGGCACAGCGTGGGGACCTGGCCAGGGGAGGCCCACAGCGCTGGCTTCACCAAGGCCCAGCCCACACATCACTGCTGCTATCCTGGTCCCAGGGACGATGTGCCTGACACCGGGGTGAACACGTGCTCAGGCTGCTGGGGCCGACACTGCGCAGACACAGGGCTAGGGAGGTTACCAGGTTCGCCACATCTGGTTTACAGCCTTGTTTTACAAATGAGTGATTTGCAGGTAACTTACCAACAAATTACTGCTCAGATCAACACAGAATGAGACCATTAAAAACAAACCAGAGGCCAGTGTGCAGCTCAGTGACAGTACTCCTGTCGTGTGCAAGGAAGGGCCTGGACCAATCTCCAGCACCACCAGCATATACCAGGGGGGACCAAAGACGAGCCCATGGGCAGGCCAGGCATGAAGAGCAGTTGGCCCTTCTCCCAGACGGATCCCAAGCCAGAGAGGCCAGGGGCCCAGGCTCCCTGTGACACAGCACAGCTCACACCAAAGCCAGATTCCCACCCTGCCCATCGGGGTAGCTCCTACCCCAGGGAGCTATCGTGATGTCATATTTACGAGACCACATTAGATGACATTAGAAACTTAGTTTCTCAGCTTACAGCTGCCAAGTTCGAGGCTTCAGAGCAACCCAGCAAATGGCCACCACACAGCCAGACACAGGAAGCCCTGCTGTACCTGCTGCCCCAGAGCCCTGTACCTCTCTGCAACTGGCCGGATGCTTGAGATGGTCACTTCTGGCTCCTTCTCCTCCACCCTGTCCATTCCCCAGGTGGCATCTGTGTCCCAGCGAGAACCAAAGGATTCCAAGGAAAACGGGTTGTCCTTGTACCTAGGGAGAGAGCACAGAGGCTCGAGGCAGCCCGATGAGGAACACACCGGCCAAGCCTATGCCCACCAGTAGCCTTACTTTGGGGGCCCAGAGGCAAAAGTTCCAACATCGTCAAACAAGTCCAGCTGCGAGCGGGAAGATTTTGCAGTCACGGGGGTCTCCTGCTCAATCACCTGCATCTCAGACAGCACAGAGTGGGAGACGGAGCTGTGTGGGAAGACAGCGGCCAGGCAGGTGGCATCAGCGTCGTGGCACAAGAGCAGCCGGCCCGCCGGCCCCACCGGCCCACGCACCACCCACTCCTCTCCCTGCTGTGTACAGCGCTCGGCAGACCCGGTGGGGCAGTGGCGTCGGTGTGAGCTGGGGAGGGCGCCCCAGAAGGGTTTCCTGGGCAGCAGCTGCTGCCCAGGAACACTTTAACACAGCACCCGTCAGGTGCTGCGTCCTGGCCAACGACGGGCCTCGCGGTACCAGGAGCCAGACGGAGAGCAGGAAAAGTGCCCGGGGTGGGGTGACGGGCCCAGGGCATCCAAGGACTTAATTGTCCTGCCGCTTTCCCGAGCAGAAGAGGACGTAAGGTGCCCAGCGTCTGGCCCACGGACTGAGTGCCAGAGGGAACTGGGGCGGGCAGGGGGGCAGCCTCAAGCCTCACTCTGCTGCCAGCCTCAAGGCACTTGCACAATTAACTGGGCCACAGGAACTGTTTAGAGACTGTCTACAGCTCCCAGCTGACGAACACCAAGGAAGGAGGGCTTTGCAGCTAGCTTTAAGTAGGGAAGCTGGACTTAAATAGGGGTTTATCATACTGCAAAAAAGAGAGGAAACAACTGGGAAGCTGTTCTTGGCCTTCGAGACAATCACTCTCCTGGGACTGAGGGAAGGGAGGACGCCTCACGTCCTCCTCAGGGCTCAAGCTGTGTGTTTTGCTGATCACCTATCATCACACCAGCATCACAGTCCGCATGTGTTCTGAAAATTAAAACACCCAGCCGATCTCCCAAAATAAAATATGATGGCTAAGACAAAGTAAAAAGAAAAAAATGAAGAAATAAAAAATAATAGCTAAAATAGTGAATTGCAGTGATGTGTATCAATAATTCCAGCTTCTTAAGGTATGGAGGCATGAGGACCAGGACTTAGCTTAGTGGTTCCAGCACCTGCTTCACAGCCATAAGTTCACGATTTCAATGCCCGGTACCAAAAAAAAGCTGAAGCAGGATGATCACAAACTTGAGTCCAGCCTGAGCGATACGACAAGACCATCTCAAAACAACTAGAAAGGGCTGAGATGCAGGTCAATGGTAGTGAGCCCCTGAAATTGAGCCCCAGTGACACAGAAGTAAAAAAAAAAGAAAAAGACCGAATGTGGACTCAAACATGTGTGTTCAAAATCTAGTTGTGAACCAGGTGTGGTGCCACTGGCCTGCAATCCCAGCTACTTGAGAGGCTGAACCAGGAAGATCACAAGTTCAAAGCCAGCCTGTGCAATTCGGCAAGACCCCATCTCAAAACACACAGAGCTGAGGGCCAGGGAGTTAGCCCCATAGTTCCAGCACCTGCCGGGCAAATGCAAGGTCCCGAGTTCGATCCCTGGTACCACATACCACAGTGCCAGGCATGGTGGCTCACGCCTGTAGGACTCAGGAAGCAGAGGCAGGAGGATTGCTGAGTTCAAGGCTTGCCTGGGCTATACAATGAGCTCAGGGCCAGCCTGAACTACACAACGAAACCCTGTCTCAAAAGACTTTAAAAAAAAAAAAAAAAGGTAAAACTGCAGCAACACAAGCAGTTTTGACATGGACAGGGCAGTGCCACCCCAAGTGCACAGGAAAACTCTGCGGGTGCTGTCTGTTACAAATGGCACTGTGGGGACAGAGAAGAGGTGCTGAAGGTCCCACGCATCTGAGGAGGGCCTTGAAAAACAAATGTCCCAAGCTCACCCCACCATCAGCGACCTCGCAAGGAGCCACACCCTCGGCACGGGCTGTACCCACACAGCACCGGACCCACCGCCTGCCACACACAGCTCTTGCCTTCTGTCCCTACACATGATACCAGGTCCTTTAACACGTGCACTCAACACAGTGGTTTACTCCGCTCAAGGGACACTAAGCAGGATCCCAACTCCCAGCCCAACCCTGGCTGGTTCTCAGGAAGCCAGCGGCGCTGCCACCACACCCTGCCGAGCCTCACCCGCGGGACACCAGGCCCATGCCCAGCCTCTCGGCCTGCTCCCGCTTCTTCCCTTCCAAGTTCTGCAGCTTCCTCTCCTCTCTCTTGCGGTCAATCTGGAGCTCCTGGTAGGCCAGGCGCATGGAGGCCACCCTGGAGGGCAGGGACTGTCAGAGGCTGCCACCCATGCTGCCCTCACCCGCACCCTGGACAACACCCACATGGATTCCTCCGCTTGCTTCTTGGCGTCTGCGGCCTGCTGCTCACGGAGCTTCTCCGCAACCTGGGCCTGCCGCTCAATCTCGCTGAAGCTCTGGCTGCTCACCTTCTGGGCCCCCAGGCCTCTCTTGGCCCCCAGCTGGAAGGAGCCAGGCGCCATGAGGCCTTGCCAGCGGGAGTCCCCTGCTCCCTCCCTGCTACGCCCAGGAGAAGGGTCCTTCTAGAGACAGTGAGCGTGGCCAGACAGAAGAGTGGTTCCGCTGGAGCTGAGCCCAAGGAGGCTCCCACCACCCCGTCCAAGGCCTCAAAGGGCGAGGGCAGCCCTGTCCCTCTGTGTGCCGGCTCCCTGCTAAGCAGGAGTCGTGCTCCATCTCCAGACTCCTCCCAGAGCCTCTTGAAGATGGACATCTCTACGTCCCTCCTACAGACAAGTCAGGCGTGTGGAGTAAACTCGGCAGCCACACAGCCCGTCAAGGTTCAGCCCACACGGCCCCTGCCGCGAGCTGCAACCACCCTGCCAAACTGCGCCACCACCTACCCCCTTCTTGGCTGCTGCTGGCTTCTTCTTGCCGATGATAGAGCTTTTCAGATCTGTATGAGAAAGAGGGCAACCGTGAGCCAGACGAGGAAGGTGAGGAGCAGCAGTTTGGCACCAGCACGCAGCTCTGTGGCAAGAGCACCTCAAAAGAAGAGCTTCAGGCAGGGAAAGCAAAGCTACTACCACGAGTTCTACCCAGTGGCAGCCAAGCCACAGACGACAAGGTTAAGGACACTCGCTGACGCACAGCACGCGGAGAGGACCCCAGACCTGGAGCCCCAGTGAGTCAAGCCCCTGAACCAAAGTGAAGACTATTAGGTGGGGCAGACGCCCCATAGCCCCTGCTCCTGGACCCACACATCCCAAGCAGCTGCTGATTACCTTGGCCAGGGCGGGCCCCTGCGGCTGGCAGATACATGGACGCTGGAGGAGAGACACCTAAAGCTAACCCAGGGTCTGCAGCCTCACAGACCTACTGCAGACCAACGACACCAGCCTCTCGGGGAAGCAGCTGGACAGGCACTCTGCTGGCTGCCCGTCCCCACCCCCAAAAGTCAACAGAACAAACCGAGGTCAGCAAAGGGACTGTTTACTCTAACCACAGTAAAAGGCCACTGAGAAAAAGTAAAAGAGAGTGGAAGGACGGGGCAACGATTGGCTTTCAAAGGACAGTATCACCTTCAGCCATCGCCTGCCAGACCTGTCCTCCGCCCTGTGAAACAGACCGCACAGGCCAGCCCTGATGACACCAGGAACAGGAATCATCTCATGGTGCCTCCCGCCCAGGCCTGTCAGGCAAAGGCCTGGCTCTAAAGCTGCCAGTGCAGCCAGGACTTCAATCCCAGTTCACACCCCAGAAAGGATGGCACACTGTCTCCTGGGCTTTGCTTTGGTCCACGTGACCAAGGAGCAGAGAGGTCTGTAAGGACCCTGGGGCCCGTTCTCTCCCGGGCAGCCCACCCACCGACTGGCATACTGACCCAGGGAACTCTTGTTGGAAGAGCCAAGTAGGTCAGTGTTGGGGCCCTGCTCTGGTTCTGTGAATGCAAAACAAAACCAGGAGTTAGGTGTGTGACCTCCCCTTGGAAATGACAGGCGAGTCACGGATTTCCTCAGCTTACTTCTAAAAGGTAAATGCCTGACACTTCCTGCAGCGCACTAAAATGAATCCCATACCAACCAAGATCTAGAAAAGCCCGCCCACCCACACACCCACTCCTACTCCACTGGCCAAGTGTCCACTTTTTGCTCCAAGTCCTTTCCCAGAGCCAGGGGACTGGGTGCAGTTTGGGCTGAACTCACGCGCCAGGCTACTGCTCTCTAGTGATGGCTGCTGGGTCCCTGAAGGTTCAGTGGTGGGTGCATCCCAGGCAGGAGGCTGAAAAGGAGGCCAGATCAGAGAAGCCCTAAGGACCCATGAGAACTTTGTGGGTATGGAGCGCCACTCCTGGGCCACAAGGACAGGAGACTGGAAGTCACCAATAAAATTATAGCTGCTGCTCACCACAGGAGAGAAACGCAGGAAACTGGCATCGGTTTACTCACAGCCAGTGCCTAACCCCTAAGCAAAAAACCACTAATTACTGGGTACCTACCACATGCCAGGCACAAGTCTAAGGGCTCCTTATACACAAATGTAATTATCAGAGAAAGCTCTATGAGGTGGCTATGTCTCCACTGCAGAAACTGAGGTTTTCCAGGTTAAGTGACTGGCACAACAGAAACACCAAGTAGAGAGAGAGGGAGAAGAGCAAACTCCAGTGTCTGACTTCAGCAGCCAGTGCCAGCAGAGGGGAAACCTTCATGGGCGCTGAGCACAGGGCAAAGAATCCTTTTGCTGTGCCCAGCAGAGCACCTGTGTTAGAAGAGAATCTAGGACAAGCTGTTTGGGGGGAGTCCCAGACCTCATGAGCCCTCATCAAGAAGTTTCTCATCCTCCCTACCCCCCCAGTAGAGGGGCCCATTTTTCACAGGCTGGTGCCCATCCACACAGTGGACCCCGCCAGTCTGTGAACAAGCGAGCACACCAAGGCAGAGATAACCCACAGAAGGCCTCAGCCCTGTTAAGGATGCCACTTATCAGGGCCGTCAGGAGACACCTG
The DNA here is from genome assembly GCA_004025085.1 of Thryonomys swinderianus. Classification (NCBI taxonomy): domain Eukaryota; kingdom Metazoa; phylum Chordata; class Mammalia; order Rodentia; family Thryonomyidae; genus Thryonomys; species Thryonomys swinderianus. The sequence continues at coordinate 75,025 of PVIC010001129.1, forward strand.
CTGCCGGCAGGCACTCACCTGAGTGTGTTCACTGAAGAAATCCGAGTCCTTCTTCTCAGGGGAGTGACCGGCAGCACTGCTCATGTTATCTATCCAGAGCTGGAAGAGAGAAGGCTCCCAGAAACATGGGGCTCTGAAGATGCCCTCACCTTCCCGCCCCAGCCCAGGAATGGCCCCTTACATCAGTGCCATGCCTGGCAAGGGCTGCACTCCCCAGCTGCCGGATCTTCTCTCGGTACATCTGAGCAGCTCTGCTGTTGTATTTGGTGTTGGCATCACTGGCTGTGCATCCATGTTGGCGGAAAAAGACTGTCTAAACAACAGAGAAGAGCAGAGCGTGATTCTCACCACAGCAAGATGCACTCGCCATAGCAGACCCCCCAACAGTGTGGTTAGGGTTTCTACAAGATGACACATTTTTGACACCAGTAGTTTTTCATGGAGGTAAAGTTCCTCTGAAATGCGTACAAAAAAATATATAGGGCCAGAGGGTTAGCTCAGTGGTTCCAGCACCTGCCTCGCAAGCACAAGGTCCTGAGTTCGATCCCTGGTAACCACATACGATGCTGGGCGTGGAAATTCACGCCCACCAACAATCAATACCACATACCACAATGCTGGGCATGGTGGCTCATGACTGTAATCCTAGCACTCAGGAGGCAGAGGCAGGAGGATTGCTGAGTTCGAGGCTTGCCTGGGCTCCATAGTGAGCTCAGGGCCAGCCTGAACTACAAAGAGAGACCTGTCTCAAAATAAATAAATAAATAAATAATGAATGAATGAATATATATATATATATATAAATAAAAATGCACCCCAGTGTTCACTGAGGATGGCATGCTACCCAGCCTCCCCCTGGCAAGCCTGCAAGACGGTGCAAGGCAATGGAGGCCCTGACTCTCTGCCTTTTCCCAAGAACACTGTCCAAGTTAGAGTTTGAAGCTCCTGAAAAGCAGCTGTGACCAATTCTCAAGTAAAGAAAATAGGGTATTGGGCTGGAGTTCCACCATCTGCCCGGTAAGAGCAAGGTCCTGAGTTCGATCCTGACTACCATGTATCACAATGTCAGGCGTGGTGGCTCATGCCTGTCATCCCAGCACTTGGGAGGCAGAGGCAGGAGGATTGCTGTGAGTTTGAGGCCAGCCTGGACTACACAGTGAGTTCAGGGCCAGCCTGAACTAGAGTGAGATGCTGTCTCCAATAAAAAAGAAAGAAAAAGAAAACAGTGTATTACATTGTTACAGACCAAAGACCCTCTAAACAAAGAAAGGGAGGACCTCCCTAATAAGTTGGTATGGGGGCACAGAATGAGATGTAAAGGAGCTTTACCGCGTTGGCATTCCCGCCGACCTGCATACACCTCAGCTGGAACCAGCTCCAGTTGGAATCCAACTCTGTGGACCTGTACACAGGGCTGAGTGTCACCTCTGAGCAGACAGCAGGAGGCGTGCTTCCCTGACAGGCATATACCTGCTCTGGCCTTAGGGTGCTCAGGCTCTTGGCCAATGACCCATTTCCTTCACTGTCCTGGACTTAAAAGCATGGCAGTTCCCACATGTATCCCAAAGGGTGCTAATTATTTCTCCCCTGATCTGAAAGGAGATCCATCTTCAGGGAGGAAAGCTTGGGTTTGGCTTTAAGCACAGTCTCACTAGGCACTCTCGGCAGTCTACCTGCAAAATGGTCCATGCTGCTAACTTCTGCCCTAAACTAACCTTCAGTCTTAAATTTGGCAGTGAGGAAAGAAGAGTTTTGTTCTAGACGGATCACTTATATGGCAAGGTGGCCCTACAGCTAGTGCCCTCCGCAGGAGGACCCTCCCAACCCAGAGGTCCCCAAAGCCCGAATTCGGACTGCTCCAAGTCAAGGCACCCCCGATGAAAGCTACAGGATCCACGCGAAGAACCCACCTGATAAAGCTCAGATGGACCCCCATGGAACGGTGCACTCCAGAGCAGTCGATGCACAGAAAAACACCATACGTGATGCTGGCCCAGCTCGGACTCTTGGCGCCGCAATCGAAACAGGCCTGAGTAGGACGGTGACAAGGGAACAGTCAGGGGCCCGGAATCGAGGCCGGGAGCTGACACCAACGAAAACCACCCACCTCTGCCCTTTTGTCTCTTCCTCAGACCCCAGAGGGCAGGAGGCTCTCTCTCTGCTGGTGCCAGACCCCGCGGCCCTCCCGCTCAGACACCTTATTGGTTGGAATTGCGCGAAGCCTTTTAAAAAGAGTCTGGATTTCGGTCTTGCTCGGCTCCGCCGCCATTTTCTCTCCTTCCCAGATACAACCGCGACCGACGGGTCCCGTAGCGGGCCAATCCGCGGCAGGGAGGACGGGCTAACCCGGCCAACCGAGGGGTGGGGTGATTGGACTGGGATCTGGACCAATGAGCGGCCCTCGGCACAGGAGCGTAACATCAGCGCCCGCGAGCACTACAGTGGCCGCGACGGGAAAGGCCACTCTGCCGGGCCAATCCGCCGCGGTGGGAGACGGGTCGCGAGCTGGCCCAAACCTCCTCGCAGGGAGGCCCGAAGCCTGACGGCGGAACTGCCTGCCAATGGCGTGGGCTACCAGGTCCTAGCTCCGTCAGTTTATGATCAACCTACAGTGATTCAGTTCTCCAAGCTCTTCTTGTCCCACCAACCCACACGGGAAGACGCTCTGGCGGGGTCTTGCCCAGCTCACAAGCCAACTCCTACCCTCGAGCTATGGTCGGCTCACATCAAGACCTTTCCCGCAGGTCTGAGTCCTTAAGTTCCCAGGCAGGAGCTAGATAGCCAATCCATTCCCAACCCTGTCCTCCTTGAGGCCTCCCTCCACGCAGGGCTCCAGTAACAAAAAGAGGCACATACCGCCTGATGGTGCTTTCTTTTTTATTGTTTTTTTTTCAAGTTTAATACACACTAGGACAAGTCACAAGAGGATGCTGCTAGTGCAGAACTACACTCTTCCCAAAGTCTACCCCAGGATCCGCAAAAGAGAGGCCAGGGAACGGTCACCAGCTCCTGGGGAGACCCGTGGTGCTCCTGGGAAGGCCCAGGCAGCCCCGAGCCCTCCTGTCACCTCTGACCTTCTGCCCTTGGCCTAGACTCAGTTGGCACAGACCCCTCCCCTCCCTGGGACGCAGGACTTCCTCCCTCCTTGGGATGGAGGGTCAGTAGCAGCGAACCATTGTTCAGGGCCTTCTGCCCAGGCTGTCCAGGAGCAGCTGGGCTGTGAGCAGGGTGAAGAGACTGCAGAGAGGCGGCCAGACACTCAGGCGCCCACACACTCCACGTAATTGGCAGGGTACAGACCGATGCGGCCACTCTGTAACTGGCCCTGGCACCAGCCCTGCTCATCCTCCTCGCTCATCTTGAGGAGCTCCTCCCCTGGGGAGAGGAGTTTTGTCACTGCAAGTGGCCCTGAGGTCCATCCGGTCCTACTACTGGGTCAAGAACTGAGGGGATAGGACGCGATGAGAGCCTGCCAGCCAGCCAGCAAGAAGGGACAAGGCTCAGGCAGTGGGAGGTGGCTGTCAGTAGGCTGCCCCACCTCACACCCGGAGGCAGCAATCAGGCTCCAGCTGGCTGCACCCACAGCAGCTTCCTTCTCAGAGCTGGGCTGAGAAGGAAGGCTCCTGGCTTCGCCCACACTCCTCTGCCCTGGCAGGTAAGGCAGGGACTGCGCCCGGTAAGGAGCAGAAAAGGGGCCCCAGGTACCTGCTCGGAAGCTCAGCTCATCCGCCTCCTGGCCAGCATAGTCGTAGAGCGCCCGCACCCGCACCCCAGTGGCAGCCTTCCGGGGGCTCTCCTCGTCTGACCACTCCTCATCCTGCCCACTAGAGAAGATAGGCAGAGCGGGCAGCTCAGGGCCCAGGACTGAGAGAGAAGGATTCAGCCCTCGAAGGGATCATGATGCAGGGGCTGCCGAAAGGAGTTGGGAGATGAGTGGGAACTGCCTGGCAGTTATTTGGTTTTTGTTTGTTTTTGTTTTTTGAGACAGGGTCTCGCTTTGTAGTTCAGGCCGGTCCTGAGGTCACTATGTAGCCCAGGCAAGCCTGGAACTCAGCAATTCTCCTGCCTCTGCCTCCCGAGTGCTGGGATGACAGGCGTGAGCCACCACAGCCTGGCAATTCTAAATGCCACCTAAATTGTCCCGCTCATCCGTCAGGGGCAGATTCCAACCCACCTTGTGTGTAAAAGAAAAGAAACAAAGGGGAGGGAGAAGAGGGCTGGGCAAGGGGTGGAGCTGCTCTGCCCCGGCGGTTCGGCTCTCACCCTGGGGACCCTGGAGACTGGGGTAGGGGTGCTGCGCCATCTCTTGTAGGGACGATGCTGGTTAGGGTGACTTCTTCAGGACTTCGGCCACCCTTCTCCTTCCGGCTGATTGTCCTCTGAGTGTCCAAGGACCACTCCTGTGGGACAGCACTCAGGCTCCAGTGAGTCCGCTTCCCCCGGCTTCACCCCAAGCCCCGCCCACCATCTACACATGCCTCAAACTGCGGCCAGTCCATGGCCATGCCTGGCCCGTGGGCGCTGCGCCACCAGCGCAGGTCCTCCTCGTCACTGGCTGCCTCGATGCCCTGGTGCAGGTCGCGGTGGAGTTCGTGGAACCTAGGGCCCGAGCACCTCCCTCAGATGGGGACGTCCTGGGTCACCGGAACCCCCAGGGGCAGGGCCTGCGGAACACAGGGGACCCCATGCCCGGGCCGTACTTGTCATTACTGGAGAGGTCGAGGTGCTGGTGCAAGGTGAGCAGCATGTCCTTGAAGAAGAGGAGCCGCTGGCGCTCGGCAGCCTGGCAGCTCTCGAAGGCCTGCTCCATGTCCTCCATGTAGCGCGGGGTGTAGCGGTGCAGCTCCGCCAGCGTCTGCTCGTACTGGCTTTTCGTCTAAGTGGGAGACGCAGGGCTGTGAGCACTGCCAGCATTCAGCAAGCAAAGCCACGGGGGGCAGCCAGGCCTAAGACCCAGGTTCTGACCTCAGGGGCCCCTAACATTCAAGCACATCACCTCAACTCTTAAGAGCCTCCGGGGAGCAAGGCCGGGTCAACCTCCGCGAAGGCTGGGCGAAATCAGAGAGGGCTTCGGGAGGAGGCCTCGGACCGTCCACCGGCGCTGGGTAGGCGCCTTGCCGCAGAGCCACGCCCCGCCCGCGCTCCTCTCCCCCAGAGGAGGGTCCGAGAGGGCTTCACCCGGACGCCCCGCCCTCCTGCCCCACCTTCTCGGCCTCCTTGGTGCAGCGCCCCACGCGCTCCTGCAGTTTGCGCAGCTGCTCCTGGGACACGGCACTGTCCGCCTGCGCGTGGCTCTCCCGCGTCTGCGCTGTCTTCTCGTCCTTCCGGGCTGCGTGGTAGCTCTTCTTGGATGCCTCGACCTGGCACACACAGGGACAGCTCTGGCCCCCGCGCACACCCGGAAAGCGCCGGCCTCCAGCCCCAGGCGGCACCCGCCTCACCTCCTTCAGCCTCTTGAGCCAGGGCTTCTGGGCCTTGCGGAAGCCATCCTCGGCCGCCCGGCTCTCTCGAAAGCCGCCGAGCACCGGCCGGTGGAAGGCGCCCCGCTGCCAGGAGCGCACCTGCTCGCTGTCGGGCCCGTGCAGCTTCTCGCGCACCTCCAGGTGCAGCTCGCTGAGCCGCTCCGCCGCCGTGAAGAAGGCGTGCCAGGCCTTCTCAAGCGTGCCGTACTGGGGGCCTGCAGAGGCACGGGGCCCCAGTGAGCGCCCTCTCCCTGGGCACTGCCCAGGGTCCCCAGGGTGCAAAGAGGGCAGCGCCGTCGCCTCTGTGCGCAAAACGCCCACTCTGAGTCCTGAGCAGGGACCTCACAGAATCCTTGCTTCAGCCACTGTGGGATAGTGCGGGGTCAGCATGGGTCAGGCCGAGAAACCGAGACCCAGAGGAGCGACGTTTGCTTGTCCTAAGCGCTGCAGCTCTGTGATGAAGCTGGGTCAGTCCCCACCTGCACGTATGAACTACACACCTGGATCTTTCCCTCAGTCAAAAGCCTGGGGCCCACTCCCAGCTCCCTGGAGCTGTGTGACCTCAGGCGAGTCCCTTGGCCTCTCTGAACTTCCAGTTTCCCCTCCAGAAAACATGCAGTGGGTAGGAGTGAAGCTCAGAGGCACAGTGCTTGATTAACACGGGCTCAAATCCCAGCACCCAGTGAGGGCCCACCCTCACGGTCCCCAGCCCCCCATCAGCCGGTAGGGCGGCTCACCCTTCTCCACTGCGCCCCTCCACTTTCGGGCCCAGTCAGCCAGCTGCTGGGCATAGGCCTTCTCTATGCGCGCACGCTCCTGGAAGCAGCTGACCAGGTCCCCGCAGAGCCGGTGCCCATCCTCCACCCGCTGCACTGTCCGCCTGTAGTTGCCAGCCTGGGGGTGTGGGTGACAAAGGCTGCCGCGGCAGGGAAGAGCCCCAGGACTGGTGCGATGGCTGGGGTCCTCTCTGGCCCAGCGGCTGGATCCAGGAATGGACAACGTTTCGGTGCCACCCCAAACCCCAGGTGCTCACCTCCCAGAAACTGCCCCCCAGGGCCTCCCCTCCAGCATCCTCTTCTGGAGCCATCGCGTCCCCGCAGCACGGAATGGTGGCGGATGGGGGGCTGTGTAAAGCAGAAGGAGGCAGAAACGCTGAACTCCAGCTGGCCCTGGGCAGCATCAGCACCCAAGGGCCATCGGAGCCCAGGCTGACCGCGGGGGCTGAAGTGCCCGGGAGGAGTCCAGGGAGGAGCCACAGTTGCCGCTTCAGTTTCTCCTCTCTCCCTGGGGTGCCCATCCCCGCCCGCATACCGGAGTCTAGAGATCACTTCAGGGACCCAAGTGTCCGGCTCTCCAAGCAGCCACGACTCTGCCTTGAAGTTAAGGAGAACACGGGGGCGGGTTAGGCTGGGGGCCCAGTGTCCAGGGCGGTGCCCGGCTCCCCCGATATAGCAACTGCTGTCAGGAGTGCCAGATTACAGGCAGGGAATGCCAGGCAGGTCACACGATCCAGGCCGGATTAGATGGCGGGCGGGGCTGGGTAGTGGGCAGAAAGGGGCAAGGGCTCTGACCAGAGCCACAGGACCCACCTTGGCACACAGGGCAGAGTCGGGAGCCGCCTGTGCTGGGCAGGGCGCAAAGGGAGCCAGGGGCCTGAGGACCCACTTTGTCGAGGAGGCTTCTACCAGTGCCCTTTCCAGGGACACTCACCCACCTGGTCAGCTTCCATACCATGGCTGGCGTTCAGACCCAACCAGGCATGAGCCAGCAATGCCAGGCCCTGGCACTGCCAAAAGTTGCTTGACCGCAGACAGTATCCACAGAGCCTGTGGGACCTCGGGATAACAAGCAACTCATCCTGCCCACAATATGCGGAGTCTGGGTGCCACGGTGGGGTGGCATTCTCCAGAATCACAGCAGGCCAAGGCAGACTCCAGGCCCAGAGCCCCCACCTCAAGATCTAGACAGAGTGGCACGCAGCTGCTCCCCTCCTGAGACCAGGCTGGCTCTCAGCCGTCCCTGCACTGCACCGGCTGACTCACGGCCCCTACAAGGAGATCGCTCCCTTCTCCGAGCAAACCCAAGGCCCAGGGGGGGAGGCAGACACAGGAGGACAGAGTGTCGGCCTGCTGACCCCAAAGCAGGCCTAGAGCCAGAGCTCCTGCCAAGTAGGCGGACCTCTACTTATCCTTCAGAAGTCAGATGAAAGCTGGGCATGGTGACCAGCATTCAGGAGGCTGAGGCAGGAGGATTGCCATGGATTTGAGGCCCCGTCTGGTGTACACAGTGAGTTCAAGGCCAGCCTGAACTACACAGTGAGACCTTATTTCTGATTAAATAATAACTCAGACGAGCATGGTAGTGAGCACTCGCCTTCTAAGCACAGTGTGCTGAGGTAGGAGTATCCCAAGTTCCAACCCACCCTGGGCAACTCACAAAGACGCTGTCTCAAAATAAGGAAGTATTAGAAAGGCTGGAGATGTAGCTCAGTGCAAACACCTTGAACTCAGTTCCCACGATCTCTCTCTCTCTCTCTCTCTCTCTCTCTCTCTCTCTCTCTCTCACACACACACACACACACACACACACACACACAAAGTAAAGCCAAACCAGGGCATCTTCCCCACAGCCACTCCCTGTTCCTCCCCCTTGGGGCTCCCACCGCCTCGTGACCCCTCGCTCAGGGCACATGTCCCAAGGGCTGAGACAGACAGAATGCCATCTGTCCCCAGTCACTGACACCTTTCTGCCATTCCGACGTCTCCCCAGCTCCGGAGCCTAGCTGGGAGTGGGCCTCGATGGCTGACATCCACCTGCAGACCAGCGACCGCTTCCAGCCTCTGCTGAAGAGGTGCCCGGGCTCGGGTGGCAGCACCTCCCCTGTTTCTTGTCCATTCCGCCCACTTGTCCAGAGGGACAGGCAAGCCACACGGACAGAGAGCTGTGGCCATAAATCACCAGGCCACTGGAGCTGTCCCAGGGAGCCGTCAGGACCAGGGCGCTGCCTGCTCCCAGAGAGCTGCCCCCAGCCGTCCCCTCTCTCTGGCCCCAGAACAGAGCGGGCTGTGTGTGCAGGGCTGGCACGGCTCCCTCCGGCCGCACAGAGCAAACACAGGCCCAGCCCTAGGCACAAGCAGGCCCGGCCGCCCAGCCTCACGTCGCTTGGAGGAGCCCTGGTCCCTGTTAAGGACAGTTGGCACCTTCTGCCTCCTGGCCCAAGCAGAGCCCTCAATCAGCAGAACACACTCTTTCGAGCAGGGCTCAGACAGCAGGTAATGAAACCTTTCCGGCCGAGGGTGCCCATACCTACTGGCCCAGCTGCTGCTGGCGCCAAGCTAGGAATTGCCCAGCGTAGGGCAGCAGCCACCGTCCCCACCTGAAGCCCCCGCCCCTCTGCAGCCTGGGGCTCGCCAGGAGTTACAGGGCACAGCCACCCTTCCCTGCCAGGGAGTCTGAGTCACTGCACCCCAGGGCTGCTCCCCCGCGGCCCCTCCCGGTCAGCCTGAGGCCCTAGGATGGGAGAGCAGGGAAGGGGTCAGTCGCTGTCCAGAGAGGGCACCTAGCCCGTGGGGCTGGCACCGCAAGCCAGGCCCTCTGACGTGGGGGAGGGGTGGCAGAACGAGGAGGAGGCAGGGCCAGGAGGGGCAAGACAAAGGGCCACTTTTGGAAACCCGACCTGCCGGCAGGGGTGCCGGCTCACTCCCAGGTGACACACTCCAAGTCCGGCCTCCAGGCTGGGAGCCTGGGCCTGCGCGGCCCTTGGGGCCAGCGGCCCTCGACAGCCCCCACCACACTGCGTACGCCGCGCACCAGGAGCCAGGGAGCCCACGCGCGGTGCAGAGGCCCGGCCTGCCAAGGAGGCGCTGGGACTTTCTCCGCCAAACTTGTTGAACTTCGTCTCGGCGGGGTGGGGCCAGCCGGGACCCGCCGAGGGGAGGGGGTACCCTTTGCTTGGGCCAGGCTCACCACCACCTCCTCCAGATGGTGGCCCCGGATGGTGCCCAGCAGCTGGGGCCCTGGGCAGAGATCCTGGATCCCCGGGGGCGAGGCCCCTTCTGGGGCGCAAGGAGGACGGCGTGGGCCCTCCAAGGCCCTGCACATGGTCCAGCCCTCCGCCCCGACGCCGCCCCTCGCCCCGCGGCCCGAGGACGCCCCCTCTGTTCGGATCTTCCAGTCCCCATGCAGAGCGGGGTCCCCGCGGCGGGAGCGGGTCCTACCGTACACTCCAGGAGCCCCGGGACCGCAGGGCGAGCTCGAGCCGCCGCGTCCCCTTCCCTCCCCGGCACTCACCGCGCCCTCGCGAGGCCCCGCGGCGGCTGCGGGTCCGGCCACGCACGGCCCGAGTCCTCGGCTCCCGCCCGGCCACCGCCTCCCGGAGCGCCGTCCCTCCCCCGGGAAGCCCGGCCCCCGGCCCCGCCCTCCCCGCACGGCCCCAGCCCCAGGGCTAGCTCCGCGGCGGGGCACGGCGGCTCCCGGGGCGCGCGCTCCGGGGTCCGCTTCTGGCGCCGCGCGCCAGGCCGACGCCCCAGGGTGGCGCCGCGAGGCAGCAGGGTCAGATTTCGGCTTTGCCCTCCCGCACCTTCGCAGAGCCCGGGCGCGAGCGAGCGGGCACCTGGCCGGCAGGCACATTCTCCGGGGTTGGGGGCAGCTGTGCTTCGCGGTTTTTGCCGAGCACAGCAACCTTGGAAGTGTGCTCCGGGAGGCCACGACCCCCCGGGAGCATTAGGGTTCTCCACTGCACAGATGGTTGACAGTGAGGCAGAGACCTGCAGGGATTGCTCACTAGGTGGGCAGGGCTGACTGTGGCCGGGCCGGGCGCTGCTCTGCTGATCTGGGTTTCATTCTGAGGCCTGGACAAACACGCGGCGGGCTGGGACCAAATGGCCCGAGCTCCTCCCCCTCCGCCGTCTTATTCCCAGATTTTGCACCGCGATTCATCCGTAAAGCTCTCCGCCCCTCCGACCCCGTTATCAATGCGGGAGATTTTTCCACCTCTCCACGATCACCGTAAAGAAGTCCTTCTCCCCGCCCCGACACCCCCATCGGCCCCTCAGGATTTTTCGGAGCCTGCCCTTGTTATTTATATCCACTGGAGCGGCCCAAGAATGTTCGGGCTGACCTAATCGCCACCTGCTCGGGCCCTCTCCTCCCGCTCCCTCCTGCGCCCGGTGGCTCAGCAGCCGGTGCCGTGTCCTGGAGATCAGAGGGGGGCCGCGGGCCCGCGGGGTCCCAGACCGCAGCGGGTGCACAGAGACCGGCTGCAGAGCGCCCCCAGGGGGACGGCGCGCGCGCTGGGGACCCAACCCTGGCTGGCCCCTCGCTTCCGCCCAGCCCCCACTCCCTGAGGAGTGTGTCTGTGCGCGCGGATTTTAGAAAGGCGGTTTTAAAAATAGTAAAATCGTGTTAATTCTAAATCCGCGAGGAGTTACCGAAACCAGAGAGTCCACTCCAAGATGACCAAGGGGCACGAGGAGAATGAGTGGGGGTGATTTCAGGGGCAACTAGCTGCTGACCTTGGAGAGAAACTGCTTCCCCGAGGTGCCCTGGGGCGCCCGGGATGCCTCACCTTTGGCCCTTGGATTCTGGCCGCGTGTGACAAACCAACCCTGGGTAGTGGATATGAAACTCGAGTGCGCTTCCGAAACCAGTTTCAACACCCACTCTCTTGGGGCTTGGACAAGTCCCTTCTCCCTATCTCCATTTCTATCTTTATAAAACTTGGCAGGTGACCTGGCTGACCTTCCACCGGTTCCTGGGCCCCTGCTAATTAACGATTCCAAAGCAACTTTAAGTGTGAGCTGGGAGACGTCTAGCAACAGCCGCAGTGCCCTAGGCTTCTTTCTCTAGACCCGTTAACAGCCCACCTAGCGCCTGGGGCCTTTACATACCTGGCCGGAAAGTATGAAAATACAAGGGTGAAATTAATTACAGGAGCTACCTATTAAAACCTCATTAAAAATAAAGTTGGCAGCCAAGCTCTGGGACCTGGGGAGGCCCAGCCATAGAGAACTGAGGGTACAGGGCGGTTCATCAGACTGAAAGCAGAAGGGGCCATGCGTAGGGAAATCATGGTTTCCCTTGGGTTCGAAGCTGGAAGCAGAACACAGCTTCACAGCAGCTGATCTTCACTGTCCCTTGAGTACTGCAGGGGAGTCACAGAAACCAAACCCTGGGCTGCTTCGTCGGAGGTGAAAGGGCCCCACAATGCCCTCAGAAGACCAGCTCCACCCTAATGCTCTCCGGGGGCAGCTGCCAGCTGTGCGGCCAGGCCCACTCGATCAGACACTGCCCGCTCAGCAGCACCATCCTCAGCCCAGTCAGGGTTCAAGGTGAGCTGCCCGGGCCCAAAGTGAAGACAACCCTGGGGGCGGGGAGAGGCGGCTTGGCTTAGGTTCCCAAGTGTCAGATTGGTCTGCAGCCAAACAAGACACTCAGGAGCTCACCGTGGTGACTTTCTGGAATGAAGGCACGGAGCCTTCATTTGTTTATTCTTTCATTCATTCAACCAGTCTAGAAAACAAGTAGGTTCTCCTCTGTGCTGCATGCATCCTCTGCTGGGTCCGGAGACGCACAGATATTAAGGCTGCACCCTAACCGTGCAACAGCGCCCCCTGACAGACCACGGAAGGGCCGAGGTGGGACAGACCTCCTTTCTGGGGACCTGGCCCCAGACTGGCCCCGATGAGCCTCGATTAGTCATGTGGAGAGGCATTCGAGGTGGGAGCTCGGCGTACCAAGCCTCAGGGGGTGTTAGTCAGTGATTTTGTGACCAGGCAGTTCTACTTTTGGGTAGCCCCCCAGACAAACATGCCTACAAGGGCGGGAGGAAGGACAAGGTCACTCACATGTAATACTCCGCAGCCAGGAGCCAGAGACAGGGACCGTCCCGAGGGAGAGCCCGCATCGCAGCTGTCTGACCGAAGCCCGTCGGTGTGCTGCAGGACTCTGCGGCCCTTCGAGGGCAAGGTGCACAAAGAGGCGTGGTCTTCTTTTGTTCTCTTCTTGCTTTCTGTGTTGTGGAAGGTGGAACCTAGCGCTGGGCACATGTGGGCCAGGGCTGTGTCAGGGAGCTACACCCAGCCCGAGAGACACTTCCACCGCACAGCCGAGTGCGAGAAGGGCAAAGCACACTGTTCAGAGAGAAAACAGACCAAGCTGATTTTTGCACCTAACTGTAAAGAGCAGTTTCATATTGGTAAGGAATATTTTTATAATGCTAGATGTGTACATGGGGAGGGCTGGGAATTGAACCCCAGGTCTTCACACTGAGCCGCATCCCCAGCACTTTTTTTTTTTTTTTAAGACAAGATCTCATTAAATTGCTAAGCTGCTCGGGCTGGACTAAAACTTGCCATCCTCCTGCTTCAGCTGCCCAGGGTGCTGGGATTACAAACACGCACCACCCCCAATCCCAGTCTCGTGTCAGAATAAAAAGAATGAGGGACCAGGAGTGTAGCTCAGAGCTACAGCACCTCCTTCCACACAGGAAACGCTGGGTTTGATCTCCAGCATGTGTATGCACACGCGCGTGCGCACACACACGCACACACACACACACTCACACAACATTCAGGGTGTGGTGGCACACGCCTATAGTCCCAGCAATCAGGAAGCTGAGGCAGGAGCATCACCACAAATTCAAGGCCAGCCTGGGTTACATGGTGAGTAGGTGTTGGGTCTAAAAACAGTGCTGTCCATGGTGTACCTATACTTCCAGCACCAGGGAGGCAAAGGCAGGAGCACTGCTCTGAGCTCAAGACCAGCATAGGCTACATAGTGAGTTCAAGGTCAGCCTAAACTACACAGTGAGACCCTGTCTCAAAAACAAAAATAAAACAGCCCTGTTCAATAGAATCTTCTACAGTTCAATAAGACAGCCACAAGTCACACATGGCACTTGAAATGTAAGTGGGGTGACCAAAGAGTTAAATTTTATTTTCTGTATTACTTTTTTTTAGACAGGGTCTCGCTTTGTAGTTCAGGCTGTCTCTGAGCTCACTATGTAGCCCAGGCAAGCCTGGAACTCAGCAACCCTCCTGCCTTTACCCCTGAGTGCTGGGACTATAGGTGTGAGTCACCACACCTGGCATGTGGTATGTGGTACCGGGGATCGAACTCAGGACCTTGAGTCCACCAGAACCACTGAGCTAAATCCCCGGCCCTTCTTTGTTACTTTTGAGATGGAGATCTCGTTACGTTGTCCAAGTTGACCTTAAATTCCTGGACTCAAATGATCCTCCTGCCTCAGCTGAAGTTATAGTCTTGCACACCTGGCTTTTCCTTTCCTTTTTACTTCTTGTGTTTTTGTTTAGGGGAGACAAAGTCTCACTGTGTAGTTAAGGCTGCTCTTGAACTAAGTAGCCTGGGCAAACCTCCTGATCATCCTCCCAAGTGCTGGGAATACAGGCATCCACTACCACACTCAGTGTCCTTTTCCTTTTACCTTTTTGCTTTTCTCCTGGGGACCACCTCCTGCCTACTGAGCATACCCCACTGTACCCCTGAGCACACTTTTTTGAAAAAGTCACTGTGGCAGCCCTAGGGCAATTCGAGCAAGCAGAAAAGCACCCTGTGTCTCAAGTTTCTCTGGGCCAAAGCTGGACATTACCCAGCATTCCTGACAGGCAGCTGAGTAAGGTGTCCTGACTGAACACTCTGTTTTTAAAAATCTCAGGCAGCCCCAGGTGGAGGGAAGAGCTGGTGTCCAAGTTCGGGAGAGGGGCTACCCGGTGGGGAGGCTGTTTCTAGGTTAGGACACAGAAGCTCAGAGGAAGGGCCAGAGTGGAGCAAATAACAGGCTTGCAGGCAGCTGCAAGAAAGCTCCTTGGGGTCAGGAATTTGCCCAGGGCAGATTCTTTGGAAAGTGCCCCAGAGTTGGCAGGAGGAGCCCAGGCGCTGAGTGCTGGCTTCCCTTCTGGCCCCAGGCGGAGGTGACTGCTCAGTCGTCCACTGGGTGCATCCGAGGGGGTCTTGAGAGTCACCAGGCTTTCAGGGGATCCCCCTGCGTGTGGGCTGATCCTCAGCAGGAAGATAGCAGCCAGGTCCCTGATCCCCTGGAATTTTCCACTAAAATCAAACAAAGGTCTGAAGACACAGTGAGCGACTCGGACAAGGGCTGAGGGAGGTGGTTAGCGCCGAGGCTTTGGGTTTGGCCCGCGGCACAACAGGAGCAAAACCGGGAGGGGTGACCCAGGCCTGTAGTCCCAGCCTCTCGCTAGGCAGAGGCAGAAGGATGGCAGAGTGGAGGCCAGCCTGCGTGACAGACCAAGGCCCTGCTTCAGAAAGAAAAAGCAGAATGCTCTGTAGAAAATTCAGATCTCAATGTTCATGAGCCAGATTTCATCGGAACACAGCCACATCCATCTGTTTTCGGATCATCTCCACACCGAGATGGAGGTCAGAGTGGCTGCAACAGGGATCGTGGCTTGTGGAACTAAGATATTTACTCTCTGACCCTTTGCACAAAAACCAGGCTGACCTATGGGCTAGAGGGAAACCAAAAGCAGAGCCATGACGGCGGTGCACACCTGTCATCCCAGCACTTTGGAGGTTGAGGCAGGAGCATTGCCAGGAGTCCAAGGTCAGCCTAAGCTACATAACGAGACCTTGTCTCAAAAATCAAACAAAAGAGGGCCTGAGATTTGGCTCAGTGGTTCTGGCGCCTGCCTCGCAAGCACAATGGTCCTGAGTTCAATCCCGGTAACCACATACAATGATAATGATACTGGGCCTGGTGACTCAGGCCCACCAGCAATCAGTACCACAAACCACAGTACTGGGCGTAGTGGCTCATGCCTGTCATCCCAGCACTCAGGAGGCAGAGACAGTAGGATTGCTGAGTTCGAGGCTTGCCTGGGCTACATAGTGAGCTCAGGGCCAGCCTGAAGTACAAAGCAAGACCCTGTCTCAAAAAAAAAAAAAAATCAAAAGAAAAGCAGAGATTATGTTTTGTTTTTGTTTTATGAGACAGGGTCTCTCTATGTAAGTCACCCTGGCCTTGAATTCACTATATAGCCCAGGCTGGCCTTGGCCTCCTGAGTGCTGGGATGACAGGCACATGGCACCATACCTGGCTAAGTGCCCTTTCAAAGCTGGGCACTCTGGTTTATGACTTAGATACTTAAGAGGCTGAGATAGGATGATGACTTGAGCCCAGGGAATTCAAGATCTACCTGGGCAACAACAGGGCAAGACCTATTCCTTCCCCACAAACAGGGGGAAGGGAGGGAGGGAGGGAGAGGACAAAGGGAAGAAGAGTTCACTCGTGGATACGCTGGGTTCGCAGCGCCCACAGGACATCCCAGCGCCCACGTCACACACTATCGTTGACATCATGGGCCAGCCAGTGACCCGGACGGGAGCCGAAACCACAGTCTTCACCTTCGCCACAGAGCTCACCACCCTGGAGCAAGCTGGACACAGCGAGGAGAGAGGGTGGGGACGAGGACCAGGGCAGTGTCTGGCACCCGGCATCTCCCTGCCCTCGGGCGCCGAGCCGCACGCCCCTCCCTGTGGATGGAACCTGCTCTTCCCCGTGGCAGAGGAGCTCACCGGCGTGGAACCGGGAGACGGCGCTGCCTGGCCGCGGTGGGGATCGAACTTCCTGCGCAGCACCGGGAAGGGCAGGCAGTGAGTTTCTGGGGGCCGCTGCCCCCCCACCCGTGGGCGACAGGAAGCAGCAGGAATTGAGTGTCGCTGTTCTGAAGGCTGGAAATCACCACTGCAGCGTTGGCACTGACTCCTGGGCTCCATCTGTGGCAGCTGGCAGTCTTCTGTGGCATTCATTTAGCACCACATCCTTCAGTCTGTCTCCATCCCCTGGTCTCTGTGTCTGTGGCTCACCCCCCCCCCCCACCGCCCTCTTTATTTTTATTTTTTTGCCTCACTTTCTTTTGGAGACAAGGTCTCACTGTGTCTTCCAGGCTGGCCTTGACTGTGCTACGTAGGCCAGCCTGGCCTCAAGCTCTAAGTCATTCTCCTGCTTCTGCCTCTCCAGTGCTGGGTTCACAGGAGTCTGGGATAACAGGCAGATGCCACCATACCTGGCTAAGTACCCTAAGTGTTTTTATTTTTAAACCCATACTTGCCACTGGATTTAGAGCTTCCCAGACAGTCCAGAAGGATCCTGAGGATCTGCCTCTAAGAGGCGTCACACGTGCACCCCACTGTGCCAGGATAACCAGCGGCCAAAGCTGCTGGTCTGGGGACTCTCGCAAAATGCTTGCCGAGTTTGAAAACCAGGCAGCTTTCTTTTCCTTAATGTAGTTTCATAAATGAGCCTCTTGCAAGCAGACGAGCAGCGCCAGGGTTGCCAGTGCCTTTGTAGCTTAGTCATCTCACTGCCTCTGACTAGGACAAAAACTGACTCGGGCCTCAGGACGCCATGGTGAGCGCGAGGGAGGGGATGACCAGGAACACGTGGGCACCGGGGCCACTCGGGACTCGGGGAGTCGGGGGTGGGGTGGGTTTGTGCCAGGACACCGTAGCTGGGGTTCCCTGAGAGGGTGCTGGGTCATGTGCTCCCGGCTACTGTGTCACAGCGCGGGGACACGCAGAATGGGGTGGGCAGCGGGGAATGTAAAGGAATGTGGCTCGCGCTGACATGTGACCCACCCGTAGGGCACGGCCTAGCTGTCACACCCGCTTTCCTTCCTGCCACAGGGACTTCTGCTGTCTCTGGAAGAGAACATTTTGTCGGTGGAAATGTTCCCAATCCCCTTATTTCTTTTTATTAAAGCTGGTAGTCTCTTTGTTTTTATTGGACAAGTGCAGCACATAATGGCCACGCTCCTGGTGGGGGGGTGCGTGCACATAACTCATTTGAATTCTTTTCTCCTCCCCCTCTCTTTCCTCCCCTCCCCATCCCTGTCTTGGTCCCCTCCCCTTTTGCAAAAGAACTCCCTCCCTGTTTCCTATTGTCTAGCATTTATTTCATTCTTTATTTATACTTTGGGTACTCATATAAGAGAATCAAGCCATATTTAAGCTTATGTGTCTGATTTATTTCACTCCACATTATGGTCTGCAGGTGCATCCATGTGTCTTCCAGTGACTCAAATTTATCCTTTTTTGTGGCAGAGTACTCCACTGTGCTAAACAGCTCATTGTCTTCATCCTGTCATCTGTTGATGGACGCACAGGCTGCTTCCAGTGTTTAGCTGTTATGAATTGTGCCGCTGTAGACATGGGTGTGCACAGATCACTAGGAAGTGATGTTTAACTTTTTCAGGAAGATTCCAAGAAGGAGAAGAGCCTGGAAGCCCATTTTTCTGATTCTCTGGGCTCCTTGCTCTCTCTGTGATACAGATCTGACAGGCAAGGGCTTTGGAGAAGCCAGGCTTCTTTACCACTCTTATAAGATCTTATCAGCGAACAGCACATCCACAGAAGATTATCTAACTTCTACTTGTAGGACATGTTACAGATTGTAAAGCATTCCACACAGACAGTGTCTTAGTTACTTTTCTAGCTGCTGAGATAAATACCTAACACCTGAAGTTGAAAGGGGAGGCCCTGGATGTAGCTCTGCAGTGCTGTGCCTGCCTGGCAAGTCGAAGGTCCTGGGTTCGAGTTCACGGTACCCAAAAAATAAAAATAAAAGAGGATAGTTTATTTAGCTCAGTTTGTAGAGATTTCAGTCCCTAGCTGGCTGGCCCCAAGGCATGGTGCATGGCAGAGGGGCATTGCAGTAGAAATAGTTTATGGTGGGTAGAGGTCGCAAAGCAACAAGGGACCATAACAGTGTCTTTCTGTCCTTTTTTTTTTTGAGACAGGGTCTCGCTTTGTAGTTCACACTAGCCCTGAGCTCACTATGTAGCCCAGGCAAACCTCGAACTCAGCAATCCTCCTGCCTCTGCCTCCCGAGTGCTGGGATGACAGGCGTGAGCCACCACGCCCGGTTTCTTTCTGTCTTTTTTTTTTTTTTTTATCTCACCCAGGTTATTTAAAGCGAGTGGCCCTCACACCTGCAACCCTGACGCCTTTGAGCCTAGCACTGCATTGGGAATCAATTCCAGCCTCAACACACTACATCCAGCCACCTCTGAAGAAGCTACCTATGACCACATGAGCCTTTGGGGGACATCCATGATAGATGGTACTCTGGCAATTGCTATTCAAATCCAGCTCCCCGGAGAGGCACCCTGGTGTCCCATACTGATGGTGTTTCATGATAGGCACTGATCTAGGGACGGTGCTGCTTTGTCTCCTTTTCTCAGAAAAGAGAGAAGGTCTGACACTCAGGAGGCTGAGGCAGGAGGATTGCTATGAGTGTGACCTCAGAATGGGCTACATAGTGAGTTCAAGGTCAGCCTGAACTACATACTGAGACCCTGTCTCAAAAAAACAGAACGTGTGTCTGACGCTGCTCTAACCACCCCCAACTTTCTAAGCCCAGTGTCTGATGTATGCTCTACCACTGAACTGCATCCAAACCTCAAATTATATTTTTCAATATAATATTTAATATTCCCAGAAGGAGGAGCCATACTTCCATAGAATCTTGCATTGAATTTGGTCATATTTGGGCATATGAACCTGGACCAGAGGTGCCAAGCAGTAAGAATTCTGGAAGCTGAGTCCTCCGCAGCCCATTTCCAGGCCTTCAGGAGGAATTTCAGCTTCCGTCCCTGCAAACTCTGCAGAATCTCCAAGGCTGTCATTTGCAAACCACTAGATGCACTATGTGTGGGAAGCCTGCACGCCTCGTCTGTGAGGATTGTAGATGCTTCTGCAGACTCAGCACAGTGCGTGGCTTTGCAGACTGCTTGAGCAGAACCCGTCATGTATCAGCCTGCAGCAGAAAAACGGTTTCTGCCGCACGGCAACTGCCAGGGAGACTGGAATAGAAAACTGCCACTTACTGCTTTTACACCATTTCACAAGATCACAGGTTTTCAAAGTGAAAGGGACTGTGCCTGGTGATGCACACCTGTGATCCTGGCACTCCGGAGGCTGAGGCAGGATTGCTGTGAGTGTGAGGCCATCTTGAGAGGGACACAGAGGCCCACCCACATCCTCCCCTTTCACTTTGCGACGGGGAAACTGAAGGATGGAGAGGTGAAATGATGAGATCAGGATCACATTGTCCAAGTAAAATGCTTTTCCACTGTGCTATATCATTTGTTCTAGAAAACACCTCAGTAAAGCTGTTTATTGTTTTGCAGATCAACGAAACAGGCATTATTTAGGGTCATGTTCGTGGTCTGCCTGATTCTAGACAGAACACAGGACTTTGATTTGCTGTCACCAGCAGCTTTTGAATGAGTTGCCTTGTGATGCCTTATGTCAAAAGTAGCAATACAGAGAGGAGCAAAACATCTATCTAGGGGTTCCACAGAAGAGGCACTCCGTAGTCTGAATCCTCAACACCAATCAGACTGGTAGCATTAAAGTGTACGGATTTTTTGTTTGTTTTTAGAGACATGGTCTCGCTATGTAGTCCGGTCTGGCCTTGAACTCAGTATGTAGCCTAGGCTGTCCTCAAATTCACAACAGTCCTCCTGCCTCAATCTCCCTAGGGCTGGGATTATAGGTGTGAGCCACCACACCTGGCAAATTTAAAAAAAAAATACATGGCATGTGATTGATGTCTTTAGTCATAATAACAAATAACACCCCGGCGACCACATACAACAATACGGGCATGGTGGCTCAAGCCCTCCGGGAATCAGTATCACATACCACCAATGCCGGGTTTTGTGGCTCAAGCCTGCAAATCCAGCACTCAGGAGGCAGAGACAGGAAAAAAAAAAGTCCTGGTGTGTTATTTGTTTGAATCAACTATTTTTTGTTTGTGTGTTTTGAGACAGGGTCTCTCTTCATAGTTCAGGCTGGCCCTGAGCTCACTATGTAGCTCAGGCAAGCCTCGAACTCAACAATCCTCCTGCCTCTGCCTCCCAAATGCTGGGATAACAGGCAGGAACTACCACGCCCTGCACTGTGGTGTGTAGTACTAATTGCCAGCGGACCTGAGCCACCGTGCCCGGTATTGCTATATGTGGTTTCACAGGGATCGAACCAGAGACGTTGCGCTTGCTAAGCAGGTGCTGGAACCATTGAGCTAAATCTCCGGCCCTCCAGCACTTCTTATTCCGTCTTTCCCTTAGTGGTTCTAATAAACTATTTGTAAGATGGAAGGGAGTAAAGCTAGCGCTGTGATTCACAATACTGATGCACTTCTTATTGGTCAAAATAGGGAGATGTCTGGCTACTTCAGTAATTTGGACAATGTTTGTATGTTTAGAGTTCAGACACCAGCGATCAAGTTTAATCAAGCCCAACACCCAGGAGAGATGCCAGATCCCTCCGCGAGAAGGATAATCCTCTCCACCAAGTCAGGAAGAACAGGCCCCTCCCCTCACGCAATACGCACGCACGCTCCCTCGCACGCCAATTTGTCGGCGCACCCCGCCCGTCAGGAAAGGGCGGGGCTTCCGAGGGCGGGGCGGGGTGGGGCTTCCGAGGGCGGGGCTGGGCTCGTGGCTGACTAGTCCCGGGCTTGTTTGGCGGGAAGTTGGTTTAGCGCGACTACCTGTGGCGGTGCGAGGGTACTCGTCGTCGCCTTGTTTCTCCTCAGAGCCTCTCGGGTCTATCTCTCCGGGAACCCCGCGTAGGACTTAGTGCTCCTTCGCCCCGAGGACGCAATGATTCCCAGGAAGCGCCCAGAAACCCAGAAGACCCTCAAAGTGGTGGTGCGCCCCGGGAGCAGGAGGAGCCCCCGGGAGCCGGAGCCCGCGGCCAAGAAGCCCCGCGCGAAGGGCCCCGGTACTGTTTCACCTGCCTCTGCTTCCCTGTCTGCGCTCTGCGGGTGCTCACGCCAGGGGGGACGGGCGACCCCATTGCAGGAGCCCGGGACACGCTGGTGCCCGCCCATGCATTGAGTGACACCAGAGTAGGCTGTTCCCCGCCACACGCCCAGGTGACAGGAAGAAGCCGACCTCATTACCACCAGTCCTCGCTCTTCACAGTCCTGGTGTGAAGGATTAGCTGCTTTGAGGGCCGCTTGAAAGAACCCTAACTTTCCTGCTCTAGAGATTGATACCCCACCCCCACCCCCCGCATTTTTATTTTGAGACAGGTTCTCACTAAGTCCCTCAGTTGCCCAGCTAGGGCTGGAATTTCCATCTTCCTACCTCAGCCTCCCAGGTTGCTGAGATTATAGGGCTGCGCCACCACCCTGAGGCTCCTTAGATCCAGTTTCTGTCTTTGCTTTCAGTTGTAAGGGCCACAATTTCCTTCTTTCTCATCTTTAGTGGGTTACCAGAATTTGCGCCTGGGGCCATAGATTGTGGGGAACTCAGAAGACTGGAACCCAAGGTTGAAGTAGTGGTTTTTGTCTCTGAAGAAAAGGAATTTGGTGGTCAAGAGAAGCCAGACCCTTGAGATTGGTCCGCTAACAAGGCTTGGTGTTCCAGAGTTGCTTTATCTTAAAACAATTCGATTTACCTCCTGAGAAGTAACCTAATTTAGATTTATTCCAGACCCCTCTAGATTCTCCTGGTATGGGAAAAGGATAGGATTTAGGATTGACAGTTGGTCACTGCTACATTATTTTAATATAGGATTTTAAAATGTTCTTTTTCCTAATGTCACCTCAGTACTGTTGTAAGATCTTTTATCATGTCATTTTTAAATTGTCACCCAACCCAACTGCAGTCTTCAGTCCGCATGGGGAAAAGTTCTGCAGTGTGCTGAAGTCTTGTGTGGGTCATTGGCTTAGCTCCAGGGAACCCTGCAAGATCAGTTTACACTCTGTAATCCCAGCACTCTGGAAGGCTGAGGCAGGAGAAGAGTTTGAGCCCTGTCTGAGCAGTTTAGCAATTTAGGAAGACACCGTCTCAGTATAAAAGAGCTGGGGATGCAGCTCCCTGCAGAGGTCCTGGGCTCACCCCTAGTACTGCCCCACTCAAGTACTCTTTGGGGCTGTTTCTGGGATAGGTCAAACTCTGCTAAATGTTTCCACCCTGTGCTGAATGAGAATAACACTGTGGAAAGGCTGCAGGAGCTGATGAGACAGATTGGCCATTTTGAGTGAAACGGCTTGGCTTTCTTTGTGAGATTTCAGCTGAAAACCTTCCGTGAGATTGCAGAGGAAAATATGTGTCTGTTGTTCTTGGCAGGTCCTAGCAGGAGATATGACTCAGGCTGCCTTTGGGCGGGGCTGGCCAGCCTGCAGGTCCCGAAAGTAGGCAGCAACATTGTCAAAGCCCTGCACCAGCATAAGCTGGGCAAGGCTGCCTGGCCGTCGCTACAGCAGGTGAGGCGTCTCCTAGCCCAGCGTCCCAGGTTTCCATGCATTTTTCCTGCAGGAGAATGGGTTGGTTTGTGAGGTTGTTACATCACTCTGGCCCTACAGCATGGGCTCCAGGGCACTCAACTGGGAAGAGGAGTATTACAATGTAAAGGTGCCATGAGCTGCGCGTGGTGGTACACACCTGTAATAAGATGGCTGTGAGTTCAAGGCCCACCTGGGCTACATAGTGAGTTTAAGCCCAGCCAGATTCTCATAGCCTCAAAAAAAAAAAAAAAAAAAAAAAAAAAAAAAAC
>PVIC010001130.1:0-97799 GCA_004025085.1 Thryonomys swinderianus
AAAAAAACCACATCTTCTTTATCCACTCTCCAGTTGATGGACATTTGGGTTGTTTCCAAGATTGAGCTATCACGAACTGAGCTGCAAGAGGTATACTTTTGATGAGATATAAAGCCCAACTTGTTCTGCACTCTTTATATAAAAATGGAAAATTGTTTTTGCTTAAGATATATCCAGTTCAATTGTCCTCATTACAATTAGTTTATTCCCATGATTTTACAGGTCCTGGCTCCCTTATTTGACCTGATTTCTTAGGGAAATTTC
This sequence comes from Thryonomys swinderianus, assembly GCA_004025085.1. Lineage (NCBI taxonomy): Eukaryota > Metazoa > Chordata > Mammalia > Rodentia > Thryonomyidae > Thryonomys > Thryonomys swinderianus. Next base: position 265 of record PVIC010001130.1, read on the forward strand.
TGAATGATAGATTTTTCTGCTGTTTGTTCATTGACTTTTTAATTCCTAAGCTCTCAATATGAGCTAGAGGTTGAAAAACCCCAGATGAGACAAACAAGTATATTGCTTTGGCAGTATTAGTAAAGTGGATGGGGGTGGCTCTGGGTTACAATGTTGCCACAGATAGAATTAAATGACTTTCTTTGAACTTCCTCTCAAAAGCAACTCGGTAGATGATGCATGGCCTTTGCTTCTCTGTCTCAAGCACAGATGGACAAGCGGTCTCAAGGGATATGATCACACACCTCTGTCCCCTCAATAATTGCCATAATAAGGTTAAGCCACACACAATGAGTTCTTTGCCAGGAAGATTAAAAAATAAAATTAAGAGGACCGCTAACTTGTAAACCAGTGATTCCCAAGCAGAATCACCAAACAAAATGCAGAACCAGTGCCTGGAAACATATTAAAAATGAGAATTCTAAGCCATGTTCTGGACTTAATCAGAAATTCTGGAGATAAAATCCTCAAATCTACACATTACAAGGCTTTCCAAGGACACAAGGGCAGGCACTACAGCCCAGGGCATGATGTAGACTCACACAAAAGCTGGACTTGTGAGAAATAATTTCTCTAAGCTTCAATTTCTTTATATGATAAACAGTAACATTAGATCCTGTTTCAATTGCAGTTATAACCTTATCTCAAATTTAGTCACACAGATGTATCAGCTCACAGATGTGTAGGTCAGAAACCCAGACTCAGGGTGGCTAAGCTGGTTCCCCTGTTCAAGGTCTCACAAGGTCAAAGTTAAGATGTCTGTTATTTATGCTCCTGAGTGGAGGCTCAGAAAGATGGACTCAGTTTCAAGTTCATTCTGGTTATGGTCAGATTTCCATTCTTTTTTTTTTTTTTTTTTTTTTTGCTTTTTGGAGACAGGGTCTCGCTTTGTAGTTCAGGCTGGCCCTGAGCTCATTATGGTGCTCAGGCAAGCCGCCGCGAACTCAGCAATCCTCTTGTCTCTGCCTCCAGAGTGCTGGGATTACAGGCATGAGCCACCACGCCCGGTATTGTGGTATGCATTGTTGATTGCTGGTGGGCATGAGTCTCCACGCCCAGCATTGTATGTGGTTTCCGGGGATCGAACTCAGGACCTTGCGCTTGCGAGGCAGGCGCCGGAACCACTGAGCTAACCCTCCGGCCCCAGATTTCCATTCTTTAGGACTGTTGGGCTGTGCTTCTTGGTGACTCTATCTTCAAATCTTTCTCATGTTTTGAATCTCTCTGGCTTCTCTTTGTCTTCTTTCCACAGCTACATTGTGTGTGTGTGTGTGTGTGTGTGTGTGTTTTGCAGTACTAGGGACTGAACTCACAGTATTCTTCCACTTAGCTATTTCCTTCCTTCCTCCCTCCCTTTCTCCTGTCCTTCCTCCCTTTCTTTCTCCTTCCTCTTTCCTTCCTTCCTTCCTTCCTTCCTTCCTTCCTTCCTTCCTTCCTTCCTTCCTTCCTTCCTTCCTTCCTTCCTTCCTTCCTTCCCTTCCTTCCTTTCTCTTTCTTTCTTTCTTTCTTTTCTTTCTCTCTCACTCTCCCTTCATTTCTTTCTTTTCCTCTCTGTCTGTCTGTCTGTCTGACTCTCCTCTCTCTCTCTCCCTCCCTCCCTCTCCTCTCTCTCTCTCTCTCTCTCTCTCTCTCTCTCTCTCTCTGTCTCTCTCTCTCTCTGAGACAGGGTCTCACTGGCTGGAAGCCTCAAACTCAGCAATCCTCCTACCTATACCTCTACTTCTTTATTTTTTTCAGATAGATTCTCCTTAAATTGCATAAGGTGGGCTCAATTTGCAACTTTTTGCCTGTCTCCTAAGAGGCTAGGATAATAGGCATATACTATCATGCCCAGATGTTCTCTGCTTTTAAGAAATCATATGATTACATTAGAGCTACCTAGATCATCCAGAACGATCTTCATATTTTTAGATTAATTGATATAGATGGATTGGAAGGACTGATGAAGTGCTATCTTAAAAGCTTCCATGAGAAAAGTGACAACAAACTGAGAGCTAAAGTATCATATGTACCCTCTCAGGTGACAATTACGATTCACCCACATTCTTAGTATTCTAGAACTGTTTCTGAGCACAGGCTAGCCAGCAGGGGCTACTGGGCCAGCCTGACTAGATACAACACAACCATAGCAAATGATAAAATTTATTATTAGCTTGAAGACAAATGCGATACGATAACACCACAGATGGGACTAAAAATTTCAGAATTGTCTCAAATATTAGAGCTAGTGTCTGACTGGTCACTAATAAAGTGATTCTGTACTGCTGAAATCATATAAAACTTTGGTTAAACCTAATGAACATCTGTAAAAATAACTGAGAGATGACAGTCGAAATAATTTACTCAACAGTCCTCTTTTAAACATTTTATAAATAGATTTAATCATTGCAATCCATAGAGAGAAAATGAAAAATAAAGAGATAGGATGAAGAACATATTAGAAAATATAAAAGTCTTCTCTTCTGCAATCTACTATCTAGATATACACATCCCCCAGAGGGAATTCATTTTAATTTTTAAAAACTATTTTTCTGGTAATTATTTTGAGCACTCTTTACAAAGCCCCAAGTCAGATACTTTCATCAGGTAAAGATTAATTTATTTTCTGGGATAAATTCCCTTGCAAGCAATCTTCCTCGGTTCCCTGTCATTATCCTTCAACTGCTTTTAAACATATTTACAAAAATGCTACCAATGAAAGGAATGGGACTTTTAAATTTTCTCCCAAATATAAAACTGTAAAATGGTAAACTGTATTTATATTCCATTAAAGGTTGGATTACTTTAGAAAGTTTCACAGCAATCGCAATTTTAAATAATTTTGTACATTTTATAAGTGCTAAAATATGCAAATGCACACCCAGAAAAAATGTATTCAACTTTGAGGCAGAGGTTAAAAAAAGAAGCTACCCTTAGGATTATGTTATTTCCCCAACATTCTTTTTCAATATGTTATTTGTGATTTGAACATTTGCATTTTTCTTTTGACTGACACTCTGAAATTTACATATTTTTATTAGAACCTGTCTGCACTACTTACAGTTTATAGTTGTATTGGGGAGTGGGTACACGTACATAATATAATTATCTTCCCATCACCTCTTTACCCCTCCTCCTGTTCTCCTTGGCCCCCTCCCGTTCATGAGAGATCCCTCCCCTTGTCCCCTTCTATTCAGCCTTTCTGTGTTTGTACTTTCCCTCACTCAAATGAGAAATACCATACAGTATTTAAGCTCACATATATTGCTTTTTTATTTCACTCAACATTCTATTTTATAAGTACATCCATTTTCCCACAAAGTTGAATTTTTCCTTCTTCATAGCCAAATAGAAACCCATTAAGTATAGCTATCCACTTTATTTATTCAGTCCTCTTTTGATGGGCATATAGGCTGCTTCTAGGACTACTATGAATTACTGTGCAGTAATTATTTCATTTTTCCATTGTAAGATGGACTCAGTGTTGTAGAAGTCTATTCAACAAATGGTGCTTGGAAAATTATTTACATAAGGTTGAAACTGGAGTCATGTCCATCTCCAAATATTAAATTAAAAATGGATCAAAGATCTAAACATTAAAATAGAAATTGAACCCAGTAGAAGATAAAATAGATACAACACTAGAAGACACAGGCATAGGTAATATTTTTTAAAATAGAACCAAATTGCTCAAGAAACAGGATCAAGAACCAGCAATGGAATTCCATTAAATTAAAAAGTTTCTATATGGCAAAAGAATCAGTTAGTAAAGTGAGGAGGCCACCTACAGAATGAGGAAAATCTTTGGCCAGCAACTCCTTAAAGAATAAATATCTAGAATATATAAAGAACTCAAAAATGTTAGATAACTCAAAATAAAACTCAATTAAGAAATGGGCGCCAGGCATGGTGGCTCATGCCTGTAATCCCAGCACTCGGGAGGCAGAGACAGGAGGATTGCTGAGTTCGCAGTGGCTTGCCTGGGCTACATAGTGAGCTCAGGGCCAGCCTGAACTACAAAGCGAGACCCTGTCTCAAAAAAAAAAAAAAAAAAAAAAAAAAAGAAGAAGAAGAAATGGGCAAGTGAAATGAACAGACACTTCACAGAAAAAGAAGTAAAAATAGCCAATGAATTTATAAAAAATCTTCAACATCTCTGGACACTAGAGAAACACAAAGTTTTTAGAAAATACTTATTGACCACGTCCTATATTTTACGAGGCTTTCTAGACATAAGGAGGTATCTAGGAAGTAAAAAGACAAAAATACTTGACCTCACAAAATTTATATTCAGTATGTGAAAGTACCCTGCCATTGTAAACAGATAACTAGAAATCATTTTGGGATTTACTGTGTCACAACTTTGAATGCTGACACCCATCACTGGGCTCACATGCACAAAATAAAATCTCTCCAGGTTTTTAATCATCTGTTTGGATGAATTCTACAACTCTCATTCAGGGGAGCATCCTACACATAGGAAATAAAACAATATGTTCCCTACTGTTTTAGAAAGAACAAGAAAAAAAATTGATCTAATCAAAACATGATATGCTACATAGATGGAATAGATGCACCTACATATCCCTGTACACATAATGAGAAAGGGATTGGTTTAAACATGGACTGCTACAAATTGCCCCTAAAGTTATCAAAAGTTGCTACCAAAGAAAACCTGAGAGATACTAAGTTCCTTACAGACCCTCTCTTTTAGGGATGCCACATGGTTAGTATAAGGAGATGTAGCCTAGTATTAGTATGTGCATCACTGGTACTGGGGAACTCCATAAAACAGGTTGAATTTAGAAACAAGGACTTTCTTTTTGTCGTGTTATTCAAAAAAAAGGATATTGTGAGATCGCTTACTTTTTATATCTGTACCAGTATACCTGTCAAGTCCTTGCATAACAATTCTGGGCCTGTGGCAATCATTAGGGTTAATGGAATCTGGTTGTACCCATATCACTGTGCCTGTTTTGGTTGGTGGGTGTTCCATAGGGTAAAGACTATGAGTAAGAGATTCTCGTTTGGTCAGTGCTCTAGAATCTGTGGTCAGAGCAGTCCCAACACTCGAGTTTTCTAGATCATTGGCCTTTTCTTTGCTGAGTATGTGGCTTTTTACAGAGACCCAGAGAGAGAAAATGATATTGTCAAGCATTCCCCACAGCACTAGAAGGTATAGATCTGGAGGTCGAGATCAGGTAGCCAGAGCACTCTGAGCTCTCCTGTAAGAGGCCACCAGAAGGAAGAGTAGAGTAAGAGCCACACGCTGATGATGAATTATTACTACTCAACAAGAACAGTCTTATTTTCATATATATTACAGCATTTGTAATTGCATTGCACTTATCAGTGCTTCTTATTATTCTTATGTTGATGTATTTTCAGACTACCTATATATTCTAAGATAGGAAATGTGAGGAACTCATCTTATGAAATAAAGAGCATGTACTATTAGTTTTTTCAGAGATGATGAAGAGCAAATACTTCATTTACTCTCTGTCTTCTTTTCAGCTTGCATTTAATATCAGAGAAGCATCTGAGCTTGAGATCCAAGTTGGTGATTGCGTGGTTACATTTTGTGCTCTGCTGTTTCTTGATTATAATTGGGTCACTTATACAAATCTGAGTAAAGGCAGGAAATCAACCATTTGTGATTAATAATTCCTACCAATTGGATGCAAGACTACATTTTATAAATGCAGAGGAGGTAATAGCCCCAATTCTTGCAAAGTACACAACAGCTAGACATATTACACAATCTTACTCAATAGCAACTTATTACATAGTTAAGGTGACCACATGTTTCAAGTTAGCTGTGATAGGACTGATTTACACACATTGCGTATTTAATTAGTATTTTCACAAGACAAAAAATTATAAATTATGAATATTAGATAAATTATATGGCCATCTGGTTTGTTTTATATATATATATATAGCTAGATAGAAATTGCCAAAGTTTTAGGGTCAGGCAGTCCTGAGAATAAATTTCAGTTCTACAGTTCATTAATCATGTATTCTTGACACAGATTTTCAACCTCACAAGAGTTCTGATTCTTGATTAGTAAAATATAAAAAAGCTAGCTATGACTTCCACATTAAGATATTTGTGAAGATTAATTAAATCTTTCATGCACAATGCCTGTTTCATAATGTGGTATTACAATTTCCAGTAACAGTAGCTATACCCATATAAACATATTAAAAATAAAACCCCTCTCTTATTCTGAGATTTGGTTTTTGAAAATAAATTTCACTTACATTTCAAATCAACACAAGTTGCATCTTGCCTCTCTTCCTAAAAACTTGAATTTTAAATACTACCTCTTTTTATAAATAGAAAAGGACACATGTATAAAATTAAAGAATGGATTACGGTCAGAACATTTGTGGCCAACAGAGAGATGTGTTTCCTTGAAGCCTATTCTAGCTAACACTATCCCTTCATAGTCTCCACTTTGTTATACATCTCTTCCCACTCTTTCTCTCCCTTTCTATGATCCTTGAAGGAGGCAAAGCACAACTGCTTCGCCACCTTCCAGTGTCAGACATTGGGTGCAGGAGCTGTTGCAATGAGAAATGTTCCCAATGCTCTGTGACAGCTTGAGCCAGGAACCGAGAGGGTGGGATGTGCATTTTCATGCCTTTAGTTTTCTCTCTTGGTGATGAACAAAACTCAGCTTCACTGAAGGGAGACTTGCAAAAATTTATTGGGTTTCCTTAGGCTTTTGGTGTTGCACCTTCCTCTTCCATCATTCCTCTAGTTCTTCTGTGCACTTAGCTTCTTATCATTGGTTCTCATTGGAATCCCATCTTTGAATAATTGCCCTTGATACTAATAAATGTATTCAAGCTTGTTTCTAATCTGAAGATCTTCCAATATTATTAAATATCAAATATCTATGCTGCATTTTCTTTTAACTTGAACACAACATGCCACTGGAAATATAGTTTAATGATAGATATTTGATAACCTTCCATAAATATCTAATAAAGTGGACATATTTCTAGAGCATGAGTCTATTCTATATGTTATAAAAATTCTTTTAAGTAATTCTGGCTACAACTTATACAGAATATATCACTTCAAACAAATTTCAACTACTTACTATAATTTTGGGGTTAATATATTTATAATATGAATATTTAGATAACATTCTTATATTCATTTATATATAAAATTACATCCTAAATATGAATCTTTGAGAAAATAGTGTGACAAAATTATTAATGCAATATAAATATGTGTATTTGGAAGTATATATACCTATAGAGAGAAAGTGTCCATAGAACAAACCATTAATCCTCACCAGGATTTTCCTTTTGCATACTATAGAGAAAGATATCCAGACTTATATAAAAAAATTTCTGACAGAAATTGAGAGTCAGAGGTAAATTATTGCAGCCTAAGTGCAAAATGTCCAGGACTGTCTATGAAAAGCTTCAGTGTGTTTAGGAGACAGATGAAAGCAATTTAGTCTCACAGTTTTAAGAGCAAATAATTGATAATGTCATGGACATTGTATTTATTTTCCCACAATAGACAAATATAATGCTATACCACACCACACTACCAAACCACTATCAAACCTTGTCATATATATTTGAAATGCTAAGAATTTGATTGGAATTCCTATCATCTCACATTTTCTATTTCTCTTCACTGCTTCTGTTCTTAACCCCATGGAGACTACCTGCACGGGAAATGCAAAGTGGTCTTCTTAAAATAGGATGCCCACAATGCTTTCACAGCTTCTTATCTCTCTTAGCAGAGGTCAAGACCCTTCCTGCATGATTAGTCCCCAAGGAAGATGGTCACATTTGGTAAGCAGAACTACACAGTCTGAAAATACAGAACCCTGAACTTCAACAAAACTTTGCTCTTTGTGTCTGACTAAATTGCTTTCAATTTGGTTACTGAAGAAAGAACAGCTTTCATAATAGGAAATGGATCGTCATTCTTTGCTCTGAGGAGACTTTGTCTCCTTCCAAAACACATATGGATGTTCAATCCCAGTTTTGGGGACTGAATACAAGTCTCTGCACATGCTAAGCAAGCGCTCTGCCACAGAGCCACATCTCCAGTCTCCCCTGTGAGGTATCAAGGTGTAGAAATCATCTTTAGAGGTGAAGCCTTGTGGTTGATCAGAATTAGATAAATGTATCCAGACAAAGCCTCCACACTTGAATATTATTGACTTAATAAGAAAAAAAGGGTACACACTCCCGCAGCCTGTCTCTCATTCTCCTGAACCACCTTAGGGCTGTCTAAGAAGACCATCATAAGATGTAGCTCCTGGACCTTGGACCCAACCTGTTGGTCAAATTATTAGCAAGAAAGAATGTAGACAATGCAGGATAATAACTGGCATTTCTCAGTCCATGGCTATATTTATTGGAGAACTTATTACTCAAGTAAGGTACTATACACAGAGTGCTCCTCAGAGCTAAAAACAAAGTTATTAGAAACTCAACCTAGTTAGGTCCCAAAGAAAAAAAAATATTTTTGTTGAAAATTGTGTGATTATTCATACAAACACACACAGGCACACCACATAAACAGCCAGCAATTAATATCTGTAGCTTCGCCATTCAGGGATTCAAGCAAATAATGATTGAAAATACCCTATTTGGGAAAATGAGTGCATATGTACTGAAAATGTAGAGATATTTCTCATTATTATTCTGTAGCCAACACAGTATAACAAGTGTTTACAAACCCTTTACATTGTATTAGGAGTTGTAACTAATCTAGTAGAGATAATTTAAAGAGCACAGGAGGATATGAATAGGTTAGGTATAAATATTACAATATTTTATGAATACAAAAGAGTATTTGAAATTTAGGAAGCTACAGAACTAACTACCCATAGACACTAAGATATTTCTATCTATATAGATATACGAAATAAGACTTATTGGAAAGCCAAGTGAATATAGCTGAAGCAAGGGGTATAGCTGTGAAAAGCACTCAGATACTGGTTAGTGTCTATCAACCATCACTGTGAGCAAATGCACCTATTATATGACATTATTTTAAGAAAAATGAAAGATAATGTACATAAATGTTTTATGCAATGCTTAATATCTATTCCATACTTTATATTTAAAACAGTATCTATTTCTTATGTACAGTTCAACATTAAATTGTTCTAGTGTAGTAGGTCCAGATCCCAACTCCTAGTTTTTAGGTTCAAAGGTTTCTTACATAAGCCCTTACTAGGTACTATACCCCACACAGTTGCAAGCTCTGCCTTCAACTATTGCGGCTTGAACAAAAGCCAAGTTTCATTGTATGAGGCAACATATAGGAGACCAAAGGTTTTGTAGTAGAACTGAACCACCTCTACTATAGCAATGCAGAATAGTTATGCAATATATTATATATTTTAAAGTGTTTTCATCCAGTAAACTCAGTTTTGAGAGACTGAGTGATTAGAATCTCAAATTTAAATGCTGAAAATGCCACTTATTAATGCACTTTCAATTTGTCTTGAGAAATGTATATATTTTATTATTAATATTATATTTAGTTGACCATATGTTATTCCACTTGACACATAATACTGTATGTTGCTACTTGAAATAAACTAGGCATACAAGCTTAAACATTGAATGGTATCTCTATTATGAGAATCTTATTGCATAAATAAAGAGCAAAATGTAAGTAGATAAAAGTAAACAGGAAGGTATATCTTTTGCAAAATGGAACTTCCAAGAAATGGAGGAAAGGAGGAAAAAGAGGGAGAAAGGGGTAAAAAATAATTAAGATGTGTTTTATACACATATCAACACTGTATATGGAATTTAACAAACATGTACTGCCAACATGTACTGTTGAAAACTTTAAACAATATTTTATTCAGTTAGGATGAGATTGAAAATTTGATAGTCATATACAGTGTATAATGATAAATAATAGAAACTAACATTTATATATTCTCAAATATTTATCACTTCTAGGTGTTAAAATATTCTGACTCTTCTCATAATTATTTTAAAATATAACAAATGTTCAGAATATACTTACAGTACTGTGCTACAGAACATTAAAATTATTACTTCCTATTTAACTATATTTGCATATATATTATCTAAACTCTTTCTATCCTTCCTTGTCTCTAGGGGCCACTATTCTACTCTTTTCTCCTAAGAGACTGAATTTTTTTAACTGCCACAAATGAATGAGAAACTATCATATTTGTCATTCTAGACTAATTTCACTCACATAAAAACCCCAAGTTCCATCCATGTTGCCACTAGTAACAAGATTTCATTTTTTTTTTTCTGGCTGTTTTCATCTTCCTTTGTGCAAACATACCACATTTTCTTTATTCATTCATCCGTGCAAGATATGACTGATTCTGTATCATGGTTATAATAAACATAGAAGGGTAGATATAATGTTTTCATGTATATATATACATACATACATACATACATATACACACCCAGCAGTGATGGAGCTAAATAATTTTAGTTGGTTTTATTTTTAGGACCTTTTAGGAAGACCCACACTGTTTTACATGTATTTGTACAGATTTATCTACTCACACATGATGTAGAAAAGCCTGTTTCTTCATATCTTCACCAATGTTTTGTTTTCCTTTTTTGAAAATTGTACAGTAGCAATAAGCAGTAAAATTCAGCTTCTCTGGGACCCAGAATCTAGGCACCAACCCAATAACAACTTGACAAAGAAATAAACAAACAAAAAAAGTAGATAGCTGAGACTAGAGAAGGAATTGACCAGAAAATTAGAAATTACAGAGAAGTTGGTCAAACAGATACTAATGCAGGGAAAAGAAAGAAGCATCTGGAATCACACCCCAGTTCTTGGCAAAGGAAACCTGTTTCCACAAAGACAAGGTATAAAGTTCCAAGATCAGAACACTGACCAGGCAACAGAAGTGGCCCAATGAAAAGTTTGTAACTATTGCAATTTGAAACCCTAAAAAAAATGTAAACTGCAACCTAGACTTATATGCTCTACACAATCATGTTTCAAAATTGGCAAAGAAATAAAATATTTCCATAACAAACCCATAATTAATGCATAGCAACCAAAATGGACTTTTCTACTTCAAAAAATTCTCACGTATGCTCTGTGTTATGGAGTGTGGCTAGATCTCCCCCAAAGTCTCATGAACTCATAGATGGGGATCTGAGGATGGGTCCAAATGTGAGAGGGAAGAGAGTGAAAAGATAATTCAGATGTGCTAGGTATATGTGCCAAGTCTGACAATAACTGTATTCATTAAGTATTGTAAATATACCCTAATAAATGAGAGAGGGAAATTATATTTCCTTAAAAATATTTTTAGGGCCGGAGGGTTAGCTCAATGGTTCCGGTGCCTGCCTCGCAAGCCCAAGGTCCTGAGTTCGATCCCCGGTAACCACACAGAATGCTGGGCGTGGAGACACGCCCACCAACAGTCAACACCACATACCACAATGCCGGATGTGGTGGCTCATGCCTGTAATCCCAGCACTTGGCAGGCAGAGACAGGAGGATTGCTGAGTTCACGGCAGCTTGCCTGGACACCATAGTGAGCTCAGGGCCAGCTTGAACTACAAAGTGAGACCCTGTCTCAAAAGCAAAAAAAAAAAAAAATTTAAAATGTGGATGACTTTAATCTCTGCATCACATGATTATATTGTGACTATGGATTTTTTATAGTGTTTCATTAATGCATATATCAAATAACCTGCAATATATGCATACATATAATATACACATAATGCATATAACATGGCCTGAAAAATTGGCTGGTATTTAATAGTTAAAAGATTGATGGAAATTTTAAAACTCAGCAAAGTCTCTTATTTTCCTCTCATATTCATCATAATGGCACAGAAAACTGACAGTAAGGTAAAGAAAGCAGTGGCCCGACTGAAATTACTTAGTTTAAAGAGACTGTGACATTTTCCCTAGGAGTGGAAACCACATGGCGGCAAGTCACACCAGCTGGCCTCAGACTATCAATTTGGGAAACAATGGGACATCCAACAAAGTAGCCATTATGAAACTTTTTATGAAATATTCAAAAAGAGCTGAACTGTAACATATGCTATCTAAGGGAATTTCTTTTCCTTCACAGTTGGTATTTAATTAATGTTAACATTTATGAAATTGGGAAATGCCACCCTATTTTTAAAAGCATATGTACATATTAAGTAACCTTGGGTATTTAAATTAGTTTTGTCTACTCACATGTATATCTACTAAGAATTGTATCCAGCATAACTTGGGTATGGCGAGTCAGACTGGGAAGATAGCTGAATTTATTCACAAAGATCACTGAAATTATATTATACATTTATTTTCTGTTACACTCTACAGCAGATTCTGTAACTGAGTTGGATCTACATAGTTATTCATGAGATTATGTTTTACTTTTATCATTTAAGGATAAGTGACACTAGAAATCCACACTAATTTGTGGACCATTTATTCATTTTTACACCGTATACATGAAAACACCTTTAACCATAAAGTACATGGTGAGACTGCAAATTTTTTTTGTTAATAGCATGCATGAAATGTTTTATGAATTTATCAAGAAAGAATTTAAAGTTGTAGATAAAAGAAACTGGCATATATAGACGGATTCTTATTGATTCTTTCCTTTTATAGAGAAGAGACAAGAAAAATAGTCAAGCAATAGAGGGCTTTTTAATGCTATTAGAATCTGCTCTACTCAATTTTTCTTGATGGACTTCACTTTTTAAGAGCACCTTTAAGTTCACAGCATAATTAAGTGCCAAATTTAGATCCTTCTTTTAAACCCCTTGTCAATTATCTTCAATATTAGTGTCCCACCCACATTGTTACATTTGTTACAAATAATGAGCCTACATTAGCAAATTACTATCACCCGAAATCCACTGCTTACACCAGGGTTCACTCTTGGAGGTATATGTCTGTTAGTTTGGGCAAAGGTATAGTGACATGTACTGACCATTGTGGTATCATCCATGATACTCTGGCTGTATCTACATACCCTCCTTTTGCTCTGATCCCTGACAATCATGTCTGTGGGCTTTATAGTTCTGACTTTTATATAATATCATATATGTGGAAGCATAATAGTAAAAGCTTTCTAAGACAGCCTTCCTTCCTCTAGTAATATGTGTTTAATATTCCAGCCTTGTCTTTTCACAGCTTGATAACTCATTTACGTTTAGTGATGTGGAATATAGCATTGTCTGGAGCTACCAGTTTGCCCATTTATCTACTCTTGCTTGCTTCTAAATTTTGGCAATTATGGTTAAAGCTGTCGTTAACATTCCTGTGAAAATGTTTGTGTACACACAAGTTTTCAAATTATTTGAGGGAAGAACAAAAACTTTAGGCACTCTGTCATATTTTAGGAACAAATTTACTTTTGTAAAAATTGTCAAACTGGGCCGGAGATTTAGCTCAGTGGTGCCGGCGCCTGCCTCGCAAGCTCAAAGCCCTAAATTCAATCCCGGTAACCACATACAATGCTGGGCGTGGTGACTCACACCCACCAGCAATAAATACCACATACCACAGTGCAGGGCATGGTGGCTCACGCCTGTAATCCCAGCACTCAGGAGGCAGAGGCAGGAGGATTGCTGAGTTCCAGGCTTGCCTGGGCTACATAGTGAGCTCAGGGCCAGCCTGAACTACAATGTGAGACCCTGTCTCAAAAAAAAAAAAAAAAAAATTGTCCAACTACCATTCAAAATTGTCTATATCAATTTGCTTTTGCTTTGTCTAAAGTAAAGAATGAGAGTTCCTGTTGCTGAATTTCCTCATCTGCATATGCTATTGTCAATGTATCTAATTTTGACCTTTCTGATACGTGTGCAATGGAATCTCCTCATAGTTTTATTTAAAATTATTTTATGGTATATGATAGTGATTATGACTTTACATGTGTATTTGTCTGTCACCTTTGTATCTTCCTAAGTAAGAAGTTTGTTCAGCTCTTATATCTGTACAATTTGTGTTGAGCTTACAATTTTTTTGTGTGGTTTGGGTAATAGTCCCATATCAAATATGTGTTGTAAAAATACTCTTTCCCACCTTGTGGTGTAGTTTCATCTTCCTTTGATAGTGTTGTGAACAGAGAAGTTTTAAATTCTAAAAATTCACTTTATCATTTCATTCTTTCACAAATAATATACTTGATGTTGTGCCTAAAAGTTGTCATTATATACAAGGTAATCTGTATTTTTTCCTTATGTTATCTTCTAGGAATTTTATAGTTTCTCTTACTTTGCCTTCAGGTCTGTGATCCATTTTTAGTTCTTTGCTATGAAAGATAAAAAAATGTGTTATCTAGATGAATTTGTCTGCATATTCATGTCCACTAGTTTTAGTACAATTTGTTGTGTTTCATCTTAATAAATTTTGGAGGGGGGCAAATATAGGCACAACTATGACTTATAGTTTCTTGGTGCAATGTGAAAAAAACATCATTCCACCTGCAAGGAAACAACATGTTTTGTTAAAAAAAAACTGAACCTGAGTAAGGAACATTCCATAGGAGGAAATGGGTAGGAAGTGAGAAAGACCAGAGACATCTTCATGTACCATACTACTTGGCTCTATCCTTTTCATTGAGCTTGTGTTTGCTGTACATGTAATGAAACTTTTGTGAACTTGTGTTGGCCCTAGCATCTTTGCTGAACCATATCACTATGGTAACTGCCATGAAGACCCATCTATTGAATTCTGGCCTGATCGTCTCATTACTCTGTGAACTAGTGCTTATATATTATGAGCAGAAGGCCCAAGACAGCCAGAATCTATTCCAGGGGCAAGGTAACATGGGGTTTCTCTATTACCCAAAATGTAGATTCATAAGAAGCAGTGAAAATTTAACAATGTAGTTAAAGCAAGCAAAAATCCATGACTGAGTTAAAATACTGAGTTAAAATACTCAGTAAAAATGAGATGTTTTCAGCTGGGAGTGGTGGCTCATGCCTGTAATCCCAGCACTCGGGAGGCAGAGACAGGAGGATTGCTGAGTTTGAGGCTTGCCTGGGCTACATAGTGAGCTCAGGGCCAGCCTGAACTACAAGTGAGACCTTGTCTCAAAAAAAAATTAAAAAAAAAATGAGATCTCTTCAACCAGTTTCCTCAGGAGTAGAGCTTGAGGATAGGTTTCTTATGAAAAGCATTAATTAGAGTAGTGTTCTCAGATAAAAACTTTTAAGAAAGTGATACAACCACATGGGCAGGAGAGGAAGCTAAAGAAATATATATTATTGTATTTGCCGCATTAAATATTAGCTTGAGTCTCTGGCAAACTCAGAAGCCTCAACTGCTCCACAGTTTTGATCTCCTGAAATTAAGAGGGCTGAGTCTTACAGTCTCAGCTACTTGGCTGCAATATGGTCCCAGGAAAGGACATATTCTCGGAGGCACTTCTGAAACAGGTGGCTCCCCAATGAATATCATAAAGAAGCAATAGTTCTGGGGTGTTAGAAGTAGTTGTATAGTGAATCTGGGTGTGTTACACTCACATCTCTGTTCACAGAGACCCACAGGTCAGCGGAGGCAGACAGAGTGGCAGCTGAGGTCCCAGTTCTGACTTACAGTTGTAATTTGTGAGAATAAGATATGATGAATTTGAGAGATACTGACAAGGATGAATCTAGAGTTTGGTTATTACCTCAAATATAATGGTTAGTGAAGATTTATTTTTTAAAAGTCCAAGAAGCTTCGGCAGTGTCTGGTATCTTGGGAGCACAGGATAATTCTTTGTTGGGTACTTAAAACATGCAGATAGTTATCACACCTGGCATTTAAAAGATCTCTTTTTTCTATGATCATCCCAGTATGGATATTCTTTAATAATATTCTTGATAATTGGTACAGTATTGTTGCATTTGTTTCTGAAATGTGTTTTTAGCTTCAAATATACTAAACCACAGCTTCAGCTGCTTTAATTTTTCTCCCCTTCTGGAAGTTAATAATGCTCCTGGAAAGGCAATTAAACTAAAAACACAAAGCTTCATTTTGAACAATAAGCAGCTTGCAACCTGGTTTAACGCTGAGATGGCACTAATAACACAGCACTTATGATCTAAGGGAGAGAATGAAAAGTCTTTTTTATTTCCCCAAATGATGGAACAACCAGGGCCTAAAGACACACTATCATCATTTATTGCATTAGATAGCATGCCTTTTTGTAAATTAAATGCTTACTTCTGAGCATTATATCCTCCACTTTAGCGTTTTGGCTAAATAGTTAATTTGATCTCCAAACATAAAGAGCTGTAATGTCATTTCCAGACTCAGAAGCCAAGTGGAAAGGTGAGAGGAAAACAGAGCGGCGAACAGCCAATGCTGCGGCCGCCACGCAGAGCACATGAAGGGACACGCCACGCTTTGATTTAATCTAAAGAAAATAATCTTTACATTTTAAAACTGAGTTACTGTAAGACAATCTTTTTTCCCCCCCAATCTCGGTAGTTCTTTAGACAAGTCAGAGGATAAGAAAAGCAAGTTATTTCAGTAAAATAAAAGTGACGCTTGGCTTTTAATGGAGGGATTTAAACCTTGCTTGTCTATTAAACTCAAGAAATTGGAGCTTCTCTACTAGTCAGCAGGCTGAGTGGGTTTAGCAGAGAAAAGCCATTTCACAGACGGCCTTGATGCCCCAGAAATAAGCAGATCTTTGTTCAGTTTGATCCTTGAATTGGTACTGCTATCCTAAAAAGAAAGCTCCATATTTAAGGGAAGAGCCATATTAAACAAATGGTTTATTGTCAGTAAAATCCCTGCGATTTCAGCTTCCAGCCGCATCAGTGGTGGTGAAAAGATGTGACCACTCTGCTCACGATTTTGATGATCAGTAGAGATTCTTGGCTGAGTATTGTGTTCCCTGCACTAGTGAAGTGTGTTCCTAATTATCACAGGGAATCTCACACCACATGACGCCACCTCAAGCCCACAGACAAATACATTAACACCTCTTTTCTTTCCAGAAAATGACGCAGCATGTCATTAATAGCAAGGAGTCCAGAGTTAGCAGACTTCCACTCTATTCTTTCCCCATGGACAGTTGCTGCTGTCGGCATTCAGATGCTTTTTACATGTTCTCTCTTCTCTCCCTAAATATTTTTAGGTTTGTTTTTGTCCAAGTGACTTCAATTTCCATGAAGCACAATGTTCGGCTTTACATTTTCTTATGTGAGTGTTTGCTTTTGGATGTGTAAGAAAGTTTATTTAGCTCACCTGTATCATTTAAAATAATAACTTCTTAAAATGATTTTAAAAGAAAAAAGAAAGTGGGAATGACCAAGGGAGGAAAAAGAAGAGATTTTTTAAGTGTTAATATCAGCATCCAGGCTCACCGATGGACAAAAGTCTACAAGCACTGGTCTGTCACATCATTGTGTTATCTACTCTGCCCAGTGTGGCTTCATTTTTAATCATCTGAACATGAACAGACTCTATAAAAGAGCAAATGTTAGCCAGAAAAAAAGAACACATTTAATTTGGTGGGAAATTTTTTGTGGACACCTGTATGGTGTTTAATGGATACATTTAGATGAAAATTCTTATTTTTGAATCGAAAAAGGAATGCTCCAGATAGGTGTGAAAATGTATGTACGTGGACAAGTACTACAGAACTGTTTTATTTCATAGTTTCAAATATAAATAAGAAACTTTACAAATGCCTCAGAGTAGGATAGTAATTAAAAAATTCTAAAGCACATTCATGATAATCTGGATCTGAAATGGTCCCCAAAGACCCATGTATTAAAGTCTATAAGCCATCAGTGCTATTGGCAAACCTTTAAGAAAGGGTCTTAGTTGAAGGAAGTTAAGCCACCATAAGCACACCACTAAAGGGGAAATTGGGACACTGGCCCCTCAGATTTCTCTCACTGCCTCCAGGATGCTACGAGGTGAGAATTTTCCTCTGCAACATCATCCCTACCAAGATGTTCTGCCAGCCAACAGGCCCAAGCAGTGGACCAACAACATATCACGGACTGACCCTCTGAAACCATGAGCAAAAGTAAATGCTGGGTAAGTTGATTAACTTATCAGTATTAATAAAAACCTAAAAAGCACAATTCATACATTATACATTATATATCAGCTACACTGTCACTGAAGAAAAAGAACTTTAAGATGTATATTCAGAATTTTTTTTTTTTTTTTGCTTTTTGAGACAGGGTCTCACTTTGTAGTTCAGGCTGGCCCTGAGCTCACTGTGGTGCCCAGGCAAGCTGCTGCAAACTCAGCAATCCTCCTGTCTCTGCCTCCCAAGTGCTGGCATTACAGGTGTGAGCCACCACGTCCAGCATTGTGGTATGTGGTATTGATTGTTGGTGGGCGTGTCTCCACGCCCAGCATTATATGTGGTTACCGGGGATCGAACTCAGGACCTTGAGCTTGCGAGGCAGGCGCCGGAACCACTGAGCTAACCCTCCGGCCCCAGAAAATTTTTTAAAAAACTGTTACTTCACAATGGATGTAAGAAGTCTACCGAAGATATTTAAATTATCCTATATATATTTATTTCCAAATTACAGGGAAATGAAAACAAATAAGCAAAGTAAACATTTAATGATCAAGTTTTCAGATAAGTTTTCATGATCGCAAGCATCCTTTATTTGAATAGATACCATTTCAGTCACATAAATATTCTTCAGTTTTCATTAGCTTTTTACAAAAATTACATAGCCATTTATTTTTTATTCTTTTTTAAACCTACATACCTGAATTCAGATTTCATATGTGTGTGTATATATCTTATATCTAAAAGTAACTTTAACAGTGCATAATTATTGAACACTTAACTACATCCTGTTGATATGATATAAAGTAAATTATAAATTGTATGGAATTATAATGTGAATTTTCATTTTGACCATCTCAGGTCAGCAAACTATACTGCCTCTTTCATAAAAGAAGAAAGTGAAAACACAGAAGTGAAGCATCTTACATTGGAATAAAATCTGGAGAATTTGACACCTGGGCCAATGCATTACTCACAACCAAAGGGTCATGCATGTGCCACTATCAAAAAATAAACAGAGCAATAGATTTAGCTCAGTAGTTCCACTGGTGCCTGCCTAGTAAGCACAAAGTCTGGAGTTTGATCTCTGGTAACCACATACAACAATACCGGGCACGGTGGCTCAAAAGCACCAGTAATCACCACCACATACCACAGTGCCAGGTGTGGTGGCTCACGCCTGTAATCCCAGCACTCAGGAGGCAAAG
Source organism: Thryonomys swinderianus (assembly GCA_004025085.1). Lineage (NCBI taxonomy): Eukaryota > Metazoa > Chordata > Mammalia > Rodentia > Thryonomyidae > Thryonomys > Thryonomys swinderianus. Next base: position 19,508 of record PVIC010001130.1, read on the forward strand.
AGAGGAGGATTGCTGTGAGTTCAGGGCTTGCCTGGGATATATAGTGAGCTCAGGGCCAGCCTAAACTACAAAGGAAGACCCTGTCTCAAAAAACAACAACAACAAAAAACCCTCTACATTAGAATCAAAGTTTGCTTCAAGTCACAAGGAAGATTCTGATGATTCTACCACTATCTTCATGCCCAGTAATGAATGTTGCTTCCTAAATTATTCAGATCTCTCATCTTACTGAATTCTCTGCTAAGAAGATATTCTTATTGTTTTATCCTCAAGTGTCTACTACCTTAGGCCTCTCTCTCACCAGTAAAAGCCAGTGAATACCTTTTAAAAACAGTACCTTCGATCATATATTACTCCAAATTCCCTTTTTAGTCCTCCCTTACTTAAATGAATGCTACCCAAAGCTTTCCAGTCAAACTAGAACTGAATGCTTGTGAAGGGCTCTGTGGGTGGGAGGCTGTGTGTGAATGTTCTAATTTCACACACTTTGCTTTTTCGAGTAGAGAAACCTACATAGCATCACATGAGGATATGAGCTTGTAGTCATTTCCAAATCAATGGTTACCTTTAGAAAAGCATTAGTTTCCAAAACAAACAAACAAAAATACAGTGTCAGGTTACACATATCCATGTACTTAAGCCAAAGGTACATTGACAAATAAGATAGAAATCAAGTAATAGGTAGATGCAGAATTGTTAGTGCTGAAAGTGTCTTTCACCTCAATCACAACACGACGCACTTCAAAAGATGAATTTCTTATAGTTTGGTGCCCCATGTGGATAACCAGGAAGCTGATAAATTCAGCTCTTCAGTGAAAGGAAGAGGGAAATAAGCAGCCAAGATTTCTAAAGTTAGGAAGGATGGTACCTTTTGGTTTTGCTCCTGTTTTGACTCTGGGGTGGTGCTACTTTTCTGGTGGAGCAGAACTGTACCTGTGGCCTCTACCTGAAGCTGCCATCAGTACTTCATCAACCTATCTGACAAAATCCCCATTTCAAATATCAAAAGAATCTGCCATAGAAAAATATGATTTACCAGAAACAGGAGATTGATTAAGAATATTGAAGAGGTGACAATTAAGAAAACACCCTACTCTTAGCTTAGCCTGAAACTATAATTATATATAATATGCCTTAACTCAAAAAGATGGAACAATTGAAAGGAAGCTACCAACACACCCTTTTATGGAGACTAGTGCCCTTTTCAAAATACTTGAAAAATGATTATGTGTATTTTCTTGCATATCATATGGAACGCAGTATTTTTTAAATTGAGGCTTTCTTTTGATCTCATCATTTAGGTCATCATTGCCTGGTTGAAGATACACACATTACCATTACCAAATCACCAGTATGTTCCCGCATTTCCTTATTCAGTCTATGATGGGTTAATAGCTTTCTAAAATAAACATTCCTTCAAGAGGTGTTTTGTTTTGTTTTGTTTTGTTTTAGTTTTTTGGTTTTTGTTTTGAGACAGTCTCACTTTGTAGTTCAGGCTGGCCCTGAGCTCACTAGGCAGCCCAGGAAAGCCTCCAACTCAGCAATCCTCCTGCCTCTGCCTCCCAAGTGCTGGGATTACGGGCATGAATCACCATGCCTGGCTAGAGTTTTAAAACCATAGCCTAACACTGATTTGTAGGGGGCAGATTTAAAATACTAAAGTTCTTTTCAATTGATTTATTTTATTGATAGGCTATCAACTTTGTTGATGAAGTATATCACATCATACTTAAGTGTAGAGTCCTACAGTTCCTAGCCAGAGAGAAGATTCCTTTATTAATCTTTGAAAAGAGGATTTTTAAAAAATATATAATTAAATAATTGGACCTCCTCTACTTAAGGCATTTCATTTTGTAGTAGCTATTTTCTCTTTACTAGAAGAAAAAAATTCTGTACTCATAACTTAAAGAAGGAAACAGTTACTTTGCCTTTACTTTTTCAATACATCCAGTTCCTGGTCATCTGGCTCCAAGTCAGAACTATCATGACAGAATAACATGGCAGAGCAAAGTTATTTACCACTAGTGATCAGGAAACAGAGAGATGAAGGAAGAGCCAAGGAAGAAAATGTACTCTACCAAACCGTACCCCCAGTGATCAACCCCTTCCAACATGGCCTACCTCCAAATGTGAGCCATTGAGGAGACATGTTAGATTTAGATCATAAAGTTCCACCCTGGTTCTCAGGAGGATCATATCCAACTCATTATGCCTTTGGGCAACATGTATTTAGTCCACATCTAAAACTAGCCAAATTCTTAACATTTAGAGCCTTACTAAATAGGAAAAGCAAACAAATCCCATAGCTAGATGTTCAGCATGTAGGGCAGGCTGTGGTGAACATGAGCTCCACAGGGATCGGGCAGCTCTGCCCTTACACCCTTGCTTGGCACCGCCCACATCATTTCTCTCTTGGTCTGGCTCCACTCACCGCCTGCAGCATTCACCTCAGCTTCACTCTCACAGACTGCCCCCCTTAAGAACCTTGAAAGAGACTCTGATCCTCACATATTTTAGGCTGTCTTCCTAGGTCACATGAATCTAGGTAAAAGCCTCTTTGACTTCATAACTCTTGCATTCTGTATTTCTGAAAAGCCAGCTCCATGTGGGTTACCCCAAGGTGAGCTGACATTGTGATCAGAACACAGGCCTCACTGAACCAACTGGATTCATTCTATGAGCACCTGGATAGCCAAATCTGGAGGAAGAATTCTCTAGGTATTCCTGAATCTGATGTCATTGGAACTTTCTTCCTATGTGAAAAATGCACAATTTTGCAACTGTAAACTTGTGAGTTCTTGCTGATTTCTTAGATGCTTTTATGGTATCTTTCTTTTTGTCTCCTTTGAAGTACTTACCTTCATTTTAATGCTAAACTTTTCAGGAAATATGCTTTCCATTGTCCCAAATTTGCAGACACTTTCTCTCTGGAGAACCTGCAAATTTTTCATATAATTGGTTCTGTTGTTTGTTTCTGATTCTCACTGTAGAACTGCCTAAAAGCAGTCACCAGTACCCATATCAACCCTGATCACTGAGCTAGTCTGAAACTTCCTTCTTCATCAGATTAATTAGCCTGCTACCATTAATCTTGCTCTCCTGTAACATCTTAGGGCAACAGGAAAATATAGATAACATTTGTGGCACAGCATAGTATACACAGACTCGAGTCCAACTGCCAACATATGTTGTGTTCCTAATTGAAACCTTCTAAGCCTGGCCTTTACTGTCAGCATTCCTATCAACATTTTGATCATTTGAGCTCTAATCAGTATCAAGCATCAAGCACTGTTCACAGTATTTTAGGGCTTCTCTAGCTGGCATCTCCAAATCTTTCTAAACTCTTTCTAAAACCAGTTCCAAAGCATTCTGAATTACAAAGTAAGATAGAGTCATATCAATGGTCCTACTCTCAGTATGAATTTTTGTATTATTTATCTTCTTGTAATGGAACACAATACCTGATAACAGCAAAGAAGAAGAAATTTATGCTGCTAAAAAATTCAGCAGATTCAGTCTATCTTCAATGGGCTCTAATACAAAATTGTCACAACAGAGCAATATGACACCCAAAAAGTAAGTATAAGGGAGTAGTCATAGATGAAAATAAACTCTTCCCAAAAAGAGTCACAGTGACACACCTATTCCAGCCAGGATTCATTTCCAAGCATGAAACTTCTGAGTGATACTTACATCAAAACCTTAACAAATTTAGTGTAAGCATTTCCAACATGGAAAAGACAAAATAGATAGTTTCAAAGTCTTGTGTTAATAATTCTTTTAAAAATTACATGAGAAACTCTTTTTTGTTTGGATAAGTAATATAAGCATAACAGGTTTCTGCACAACAGTGTGAGAAGACATTTGAATAAATGTTCTGCCTTTTTTTTGGAAATAGTGGAAATACTACACAATAAAAAGATTCTAAAGTTAGCATGTGACTACATCTAGCTAAATTTATAACCTGTACAGCAGGCAACAAAATGATATTTTTATTTAAAAAATGATATTTAAACCTTTCTAGGTGGCATATTATTTGTTGTAGAAGAAAAAAGAAAAATACTGTAAACTGACTCACATTATGGTTTATTCCTGTCTGTATTTGCCATGCGTACACATGATTTAAATCAACATGCATCTTCCTTCATTTCTGAAAGGACCTATTACTGTGTCCTTTCTAGGCTTTTTCTCTGAATTTTTATTTATAGATAGTGAGAAGAATATATAGAAGAGGCTTGTATATAATATGAAATTATTTAGACAGCTGTATCTATTATCAAAAGGGTACTGGAGAGAGGATTTATATATTTCCTGATTCTTTCCAATGACTTCAATAAAAATTAAATGTACCAAATTAATCACCACAATATTATTTACTCTATCAGTCAGTATTTTAACAATATTCTGTATTACTATATGTGGAGAGAACGTATTAATATTATTTAACACTGAGAAAGCCTCAAATAGAAAATATTTTTCATCATCTCATTGAGAACCAGCCTAGGTACAGGTTCGTAATCATGGAGAGCTTGAAACAAAGGGAAGCTTTCACTAAATCCAAGTTTTCTCAACTCTCTCTGGAATATACATATTTTAAAAAGGAAAGCAATATGCTACTGTACACCTTGACTCTCTTTTTACTTTGTTGCTAGATTTAACAGTAAAGATTTCTGGAAAAGGTGTTTGGTAATTATGCATGAAAACTGAAATAGTGAAGACTTTGCAGCTTGTAGTACTCTAGAGATGACTAATTTGGCTTTATTTTAGTTGTTTGGAAGAACAAATGTGGAAAGAATAGTGCATGTCCCAGGAGTTCATCCTTCTGGGATGAACCTATTCAGTGTGCTCAGATTGAAATATGACATTATTTTTCTAAATTGGGATGATAGTAAGTCATTAACAGTTCTTAGTAAATCAATATATTTATTCCTTCTTTTAAACATGTTATATTCTGGGCCAGGGATTTAGCTCATTGGTTCCAACATCTGCCTCACAAGTGCAAGGTCTCTGGTTCCATCCTCAGTAATCACATACAACAATACAATACCGGGCATGGTGACTCAGGCCCACCAACAATCAGTACCACATACCACAGTGCTGGGCATGGTGTGGCTCATGCACTCAGGAGGCACAGGCAGGAGAATTGGTATCAGTTCGAGGTTAGCCTGGCTATATAGTGAGCTCAGGGCCAGCTTGAACTAAAAGCAAGACCCTATCTCAAAAAACAAAAACAAAGTTATAGTCTAGTGGTCATGAATATTATCTTTAATGGAAGTATTTGCATTTAAAAGAGGTGTGAGAAAATTTTTATAAAAACTTTAGTCTTATGTATTTGTGAATCAATGTAAAAATTACTCTTCCTATATTCTGCATGACTCCTGCCAAGACTTCAAAAATCCACGGGATAATTCTTTTTGAATGACTTTCACAGCAATATATGCCATTCTTTTCCTATTGTGGTGTTTATCATCTAATGTAGATAACTAGCTTCCATTTTGTAAGTGTTCAATGAAATCATATAAAGAACATGATCACAAATTATTATAATTTTACAAGGAACAATGAAAAGGTTATTTTAAAATGTGACATACTAGTATCTTCACAGATCAATGTTAAAAACAAGACCCTAACTGATAATATATTAGTGTAAGAAACAAACCAGAAAAATATGCCACCATGACATAAAATGCAAATACATTACCAATTAATTGAGTTGTAATACTTGACATTTAAAGGTGATTTATCATACTTCAGCCAGATCATACTCAATAATATTTTTAAGATTACTGAAATTAGGAAACTAATGTGCATTAAGTTATATAGAAAAAAGTACATTTAGAATAAGGCATGTGAGAAAATTAGGGTAAAATTTAGCAGTTTTAACCATGGAGAGGGTCCAAAAGTCAAGATAAATTGATAGAGGTGAAATAAAAGAATGAATTTAACATAAATCTTATACTCTTTGTAATCTATTATATAGGTACATGTTAAAGATGTTTTTCCAAGGAAAATATTACTAAGATTATTTGATGTATTTAAATTATGGAAGTATGACCAAAATGCCATGAATTTATTATTCTTCCTTGAAGACTTCAAAATTGATCAAATTTTAATTGCATGATTATATTTCAGCAATCATAACTAAAGGTTGAATAACGAAAATTTGCGCTACCTGTCCCTGAACTCATCCAAGTAATATGGCAGTCATTCTTCTTTACTCTCTGTATTCTCCCTGATTTTCAAGCTGTATTTGATATTTTAATTTCATTCAGGAAAAAAAATTTTTTCTCCTTACCTCTAACCATGGTGTCTCTGAACTCCAGCTTGAAGTCTTCAATGTATCTAAGGCCTCAACTTTGGAAACAGAAAATATTTCTTCTTCTCAGAGTGACTTGGTGCATATCAGTGAATGTTCTTTCCTTTTTCAGTGGAAATGTTGCTTCAAACTTAGAAGCAGAGTCCCAACTTCTTTTTTTTTTTTTTTTTTGGAGACAGGGTCTCGCTTTGTAGTTCAGGCTGGCCCTGAGCTCACTATGGTGCCCAGGCAAGCCACCACGAACTCAGCAATCCTCTTGTCTCTGCCTCCCGAGTGCTGGGATTACAGGCGTGAGCCACCACGCCCGGCATTGTGGTATGCGGTGTTGATTGTTGGTGGGCGTGTCTCCACGCCCAGCATTATATGTGGTTACCGGGGATCGAACTCAGGTCCTTGCGCTTGCGAGGCAGGCGCCGGAACCACTGAGCTAACCCTCCAGCCCCCAACTTCATTTTTATCTCCACCACAGTTGGGTCTCTTCTTAGGAATTGTTCAATAAATGCATGTTTAATAATTGTGGTATTAGTGTTTGTTTCATACTTGCACCTGTTTTGACTTGAACTGATACCGTATTGACGTTCCTGCAAAATGATCTTTTTCACTTTACTCATTTATACCTTAACTGCCTTTAATTCTCTAAGAAGGGAAGATTTTATTTCCAAGAAAATTGAAAACAGGTCAGTATGTGCAGTCTAATGTACAGAAACCAAATGTTTTTTGCTGTCCCATTAATTTTCTAGCCTGTTACCAATTCTCTGCACTTAGCATCATTCTAACTTTCTCATTTACAAAACAGTAAACTGTTGAGTTGTAATTATTTTATTAGAACATATTTGCAATACATAACTTTCCATCCCTTGTGGGGAATTGGAATATATATATATCGCATTTTAATTCCTTTTATTCGTATCCTTTCCCTTTGTCCCTGTATTTCTCTTGCATCCTGTTTGTACATATTTGTAATCCATATGTTTACATTTCTTGTGTGTACTTTTTGAATAATTTCTTGTAACAGTTTTTGATTTATATAAAAACTGCCAAAAGTGTGCAGAGTGTAATACAGACCACGCCTAGTTTCCTATATCTTTAACATCTTACATTACTGTGGAACACTTATAGCAATTGATGACCTAATATAATTGGCCAAAGTCCATATTTTATTTAAATTTCCTTATTTATTACTTTTTCTGTCCCAATATTCTATCCAAAATATTTCCTTAAATGTATTTTCTTGCTTTTTGGGGCTACTCTTGATCTTGAGTGTTTCATGTGTTTCTTGCTTCTATGTCTCTTGTATATGCACCTATCTATTTATCTACCTATCTGTCTATATTGGTACCAGGGATCAAATTCAGGGCCTCCAGCTTGCCAGACAGGTGCTGTGCCTCTGAGCTACATCCCCAGCCCTGACTTTGATAATATGAAGACAGTTTAGGTGATGAATAAAATAATGTTAGTTTTTGTCTAATTTTTTTAGTGATTTATAATATGTGTTTTTAGGAGCAACAATAGAGTTAAGGGGCCATTTCTATCAATAATATCTTATTATGTGCACATATCATCAACATGACATAATTGGTGATGTTTACCCTAACTCTTCACAAAGGTAGCTTTTGTCAAATTGATTCACATTTAAGTACTTCTTTTCCCCCTTCCTTACTCCATATTTTTTTTTTTTTTGAGACAGGGTCTCGCTTTGTAGTTCAGGCTGGCCCTGAGCTCACTATGTAGCCCAGGCAAGCCTCGAACTCAGCAATCCCCCTGCCTCTGCCTCCCGAGTACTGGGATTACAGGTGTGAGCCACCACACCCAGCACTGTAGTATGTGGTACTGATGGCTGGTGGGCTTGAGTCACCACACCCAGCAGTGTATGTGGTTACCAGGATCAAACTCAGAGCCTTGCTCTTGCGAGGCAGGTGCTGGAACCACTGAGCTAAATCTCTGGCCCCCTTACTCCATACTCTTTAGAAAGAAGCTCTGGTGAGCAGCCAACTTTCAAGAGTCAGGGTTTATTTTCCATCTCCTTATCTAGACAGAAACAGGGACATACTATTTCAGAAGGCATTATCATTCCTGCCATCCTTTATTCATTTTATTTATACTACCATGGGAATATCTTTTTATTCTTTGGGTTATCATCCAGTGCTGCCTTATGTGATTTCTGAAGTCGTTCCAACCATGACCATTGGCATTTTTTTGGTTGCTTTGTGTTTCTCTTTGATACACCTCTATTATTTTAAAAAGCATTGTCTTTTGGTGCTGCCAGATGGCCCAGGCTCATCTTATATACTCCCCACCCCAGTTCTAGTATCATTCCTTTTCTCCAGAAACCCAAGTGCCTTTTAGTGGAGAATGGGCTTAAAAATCATCAGACCACATAGAACAAACACAAGAAAAAATAGACATTTTAATCATTCTGCTGTTTTGTACCTCCTCACAGTGCTCCTAATGCTAACTTCGTGAACTCCAGTATCACTATGCAGCCCCACCCAAGAGGGGTGTTCTCTGACCTGTTCTGTTCTTAGCCTTTTAAAAGTCTCTGATGTAGCACATCTCTCCTATCCACTTGAGAATCTCTTCTTTCCCTCCCAATTCCACTTCAAATCTCTTCCAATACTCTCCACTTTTGCTAACCTTCATCTGCTCGAATCCCAGAGGACTGGATAAGTTAATGCTTTCTTTTTATCTATCTGATGAACCCATGCCTTTAACCATCTGTAAACTTATCATCCAAATTATCTTTTGTTCAAGGCTTGCTCCCTAAAATCCAGACACAGGTATCCAAGTGCCTACTTAATATATTAACTTTAGGTCTTGAAGACATTTTCACAGGAAATTTGAATTGTTCCTCTGTCCATTCTTCACTATCCTAGAAAACATTACCACTGTGCATAATAATTAATGATAATTCTGTTTCTCCATAAAACTTGTGTTTGAACTCTTCACCTTGCTTCCAAAGCTCTTTATTACTTTCCAGTTCAATGACTTGAATTTTTCTGATTTTCATGAAAATCAGAAAACCGTAAACTTAATTTGGTCTTTGCTCTCTATGAAATGCCATTCCTCAGGGGCCTAAGTAAGATATGACTTTCCTGCTTATTTTATGTCTTCTATTGAATGTATTCTCCTTGACAAAAATATTGTCATCACCTTTCTCCTATCATGCAATTTTAGATATAGCCACTTTAACATACCAAATAAAAATTGGGTAATCTTTTTGCTCATTTTAAAAATTATTTTGTATGACTTTCATCGGATTATAAAGGCTAAAGGAAAGAATTTTAGCTGACTTCATTAGTGATAAATACTGAGTGCCTATCAGTGTGACTGGAACATATTTATAAAATTAAATATTATTTCATGAATGAATAAAAATTTAGGAGATCATTGTTTATTAGAATTAGTTGACTAGAAGACCCAGAAATAATCCAGACATACTAAGGCACCTCATCTTTGACAAAGGACCCAAACACTCAATGGAGGAAAGATAGCCTCTTTAGCAAACAGTGCTGGAAAAACTGTGTTTCAAGCTAGACCTATCTTACTATGCACTAAACTAAAATCAAAGTGGATTAGAGACCTAATATTGAAAGAAAAACACTACACCTGTTTGAAAATAAGTTAGGTAGAATTCCCGGAGACACTGGCATAGGGAAGACTTTATGAATAATACCTCAGCAGCACAGAAACTAGAAGAAAGCATCAGCAGTTGGGATCACCTCTTATTGAAAAGCTTCTGTACAATAAGAGAAACTACCAAGAGAGTGAAAGACAGCCTACAATATGGGAAAAACATTTTACCAGCTATTTCTCAGACAAACTACTGTTTTCTGCAATACACGAAGAACTTAAAAAAGTCAACCCCCAAATTTAAAGATCAACTTAAAATTGGGCATCTGAAATGAATAGGGATTTTTCAGGTGAAGAAGTTAAGGCACAAAGAAACATATGAATGGATATTCATTGGGCATTTGAGAGATGCAGGTGAAATAGAGATTTCATCTTTCTTCAGAAAAAATGGCTGTTATCATGAGATCAACCAACAAATGTAGGCAGAGCTATGGGAAGAAAGGAACCCTCCTCTATTTTTGGTGGGAATATAGACTGATGGAACCACAGTGGAGATCAGTGTGAAGATTCCCCAAAAAGCTAGAATTAGAGGTCCCATTTGACTCTGGTATTTTCCTGCAATGTATATACATGAAAGAATTAAAACATATCATAGTGACCGGGCATGGTGGTTCACGCCTGTAATCCCAGCACTCAGGAGGCAGAGACAGGAGGATTGCTGAGTTCCAGACTTGCCTGGGCTCCATAGTGAGCTCAGGGCCAGCCTGAACTACAAAGCGAGACCCTGTCTCAAAAAAAAAAAAAAAAAAAAAAAAAACATCATAGTCACCCATGTTCATAGCACCTCAGTTTGTAATAACTAAATCTTGGAATCTGCCCAAGTGCCCATCAACTGTAATGTGATTAAAGAAGATGAGGTTTTAAAATATATAAAAAAGAATTAATTAGCTATAAAGAATGATAAAATAGACATTTATACTTAAATGGATGTACCTTAAGATCATAGTCACAAGTGAAATAAAGACACAGATGTGTAAATACCATATTGTTTCTCTAGCATGAGAAACCAAAGGTGTAAATGAGGTCCAGAATTATGACAGGCATTGTGTCATAATTCTGGACCTCATTTACACCTTGAATAGGAAGAAACTGTTCAAAGGAAAAGGAGAACTGGAGGGGGGGGTTGAATAGAGTAAAGAAGGGAAAGAAAAATTTGATGGTAAAAACAAAAAATGCAAATAAAGCTTATGTGTCTGGAGGCTGAAAGGCTGCAGGAAGGGCAAGGGAATGGGAAGAAATGAGAATCAAGGTATATCATGTACAGGTACAAATTCTCAATGTTGAACGTGATCATAATGGATATATAAAATGTGCCAATAAACTCAACTAAAAAATAAAATTAGTTGGAAATTTATCATACTAATATACACAAGTATAATTGTCATAGCCTCTATGATGACAGATTCCTAAATGAACATAACTAAATTGATATGTGCATAATAAATTAGAATCACATAGTCATAAAATAAACATGAGATGTATCATCTAATGAGTGAAAGTAATTTTAAAATAACGATTGTCTTCTGGACAAACTGATCCTGATTGGTCTCTAAAGATGGACTATTGGATACAAAAGATACAAAGGAATTTATTTATATATATATTTATATATAAATATATATTTTATATATACCATATATATTTATATATAAACCATATATATTTATATAAAAATATGTATATAAACCATATATGTGTATATATTATATATACATGGTTTATATACATATATATAGGTTTATATACGTGTGTGTGTGTGTGTGTGTGTGTGTGTGTGTGTGTATGGTTTCTCTTTACACAATGGCTAAGGGACTTTGGCATAAGCTGTGTAAATACTTTTCCAAGAGAAGTAGGTTTTTAAATCTCGAACAAAATCAGACAACTAGAAAGAGGGCCCTTTTTGACAGTGAGAGGAATGTTGAGACCACATGAGGGACAGACACTTCAATTCAATTTATTTTAATTATAAACTGTTATTGACTTGAATGAATTTTTTAGAAATTCTTAAATTTATATTAGATAATCAGCAAGTTTCAGAAGACTGAACATTCAGTTTTCGTGTTGTAGACCAGAGATAGAGTACTGTCACACTACTACAGGCTCTGGGTTACTTTCTCACCAATTACCACATCTGTACTTACAATGTGAAAAAATTTGTTCAATGAGAAAAATAATGCTTTTGATGTCATAGAATCATCTCCATTAATTTTCAAAATCAGTCCTTGCACTTGGTGTTGAAATAAACATTTTATAAATCATTATTTAAGGTATGCTAGTTTCAATGGCCGTTTTCATTATTGTCACTATTGATGAAATATAGAGTTCTACTTGCAAAAGAAAAATGGTTAGGATTTGTGCATAGAATTTTAGATTCTCTTGAATGGTCAAGAGCATTGAAAACTATATTTCTTACAGTTAAATTTACCATAATTTTCAGGTTAGATGAATATAACCTATTGTTACCTAATAGCCTTTGTGATTTGTTCCTGCTGTTATAAGAATAAAATGGCTCTCAATCTATAAGGGGCAAATATTTGTCTTCTTGCTGATTTTGTAGAAGACGAGTCTCCAAATATTTGGCCGACCTGGGTCACACTGAGTGAAGAACTGTCTTGAGCTACACAACAATATAACAATGTTAAAAGTAGACAACTGCAGGATCATATTATCAGCTGTCTGGGTCACCTGCAACACATGAGCCACACAGGATGGATGTGGCCTGATTAGAAGGAAGGGTGTGTCCCGAAGAACAAAATTATTCCTCTTTGAAATGATATGACATTGACAAGCTTGTCACAAACCACTTGGAGAGTCACAGAAGCTGCCTGATGTGTGGCTTTATGGCACTGTTTCACGCTTGAAAAAAAAAAAAATAAAAGCTCCCTGGAGCATAATATATCATTAGGCTTTGCAAGTTTAATAGAAATAGCTCTGCTCTCTAGTGAATTTAAGTACCTTTCTATGTGGTTATCACTACTAATATATTTTTTAGAGTTGGATATTAATTTTTTAAATTTCTTATACATTTGCATATTTATTTCATCAAATCACTTGTTGGGGGCATCATTTAAATTTTTGTACAATATGTTTAGTAGGACATATTTGTACTTTTAATTTGGCTTTTAAATATTCATTGGCTTTTAAAATATTATTAGTTTATTATAAAAGGGTACAATTCAAGAACAGCTAGAAGAAAGAGATAGGTAGAGTGTGGAACAGGGGTAGAGAAATGGAAGTACTTACGGGTTCAGTAATAGAGACTCTCCACATTCCCTAACCTTCTGGGTTTCCAGGGAGACCCCCCTGTAGTGTGTGGCTGATAAACTGCCAGCCCTGGGTGGTCAACTCAACGTTTAGCCTCTCCTTGCAAGCTGAGAGACTGGAGCTGAAAATTTCAACCCTCTAGTCTTGTGACCGACCGACCCCCCCTCCCCCCGTGAAAATGAACTGTGCCACCCAGAGCCTATCCAGGAGTCCTTGGCCTGGTCTTCTCATTTGCATACAAAAAAGATACTTATCAGTTGGAAATTCCAAGTGTTTTATGAGTTGTGTGTTAATAAATGGTAGTGGTGACCAAATGTGTATTTCTTTGCGTGTCACAATTCAGTCTTTGATCTCTGGTCACCAAGCCCTTATGCTAAATTAACCATAAAATCAAAACATACTGAAAACTCCCAGAATTTAATTTAATCTTGAATAATTACCAACCCATTGTCACAACATATTTAAATGGTTGCAGGGTGAGGCCATCAAGTTCGCAGATTTTTCACTGCAGATATTGCCGTGGTTGCGCTTGATGTGAACTGTGTGTCCTCGCCACATTCGGATGTTTTAACTTAATCCTAGATGGAAAAGTATGAAGAGATTTGACCACTGGTGTTGATTACGGGTGAAGCCTTTATAAATATGATTAGTGCCCTCATATAAGAAATTTGAAGAACTTGTCTTCCACTATGTGAAAATGTAACAGGAAGGCACTGTCTATGAAACAGAGCAAACCCTCGTCAGATTTTAAATCTATTAGCATCTTGTTCTAGGACTTCTCAGCCTTAGAAACTGTGCAACATAGATGCTTGTGGCTTGTATGTATGGTGCCCTACTTAAGTTATTGTGTTATAGCTGTCTAAATAGACTAAGATCAATTCCAAAAGCAGGAGTGGTCCTGGCAAACTCACAGTGCATACTTTTTGACATCTGGTATTATAACTGAGTTAAGAAACATTATCATTTCTTGCTCTTGTACACTTTAGATGATTAAAATAATACTGAATTTCTGTCAATACATAACAGATTTATTCACCCCTGCACATTTTTGCCCAGTACTGGGGATTGAACTCAGAGGGTCCCTTCAAGCTAGGGAAGGGCTCTACCTCTGATCTGTACCCCTGGCCTTTAAAAATTTTTTATTACTGTGCTTTGCAATGTATAATTTTTACATTCACCTCGGAGAATTGGTATGTATACACATTCCATTTGGTTATTTTCACTACCCTTTCTGTTATTCCATCCTGTTTGCTTCCTCACACTACTGGCTGTTCCCTTTTCTGTGAAGAAACTTTCTAGTGTTACAGAATTCTATTTGTTGATTGTTGGCATTATTTCTAGTGAAAAGAGGGTCTATTCACAAAATTCTTGCACGAATATGTATCTTCAAAAGTTTTACCAATTTATTTTCTTCTAGCAGATTTAGTTATTCTGTTTTTATATTTTTGATCTCTTTTGATAGATTTGAGTACAGTGGGAGGGATGTGGGTTTAGATTTACTGTTGAATATATGGACAACGAGTTTTGCCATCACCATTTTTTAAAAGGGCTTTATTTTCTTTCTATATTTTTTGTTGCCCTGACCAGAAATCAGGTGGCTGAAAGTTCATAGGGTTGTTTTGAATCTTCAGTTCTATTCTATTGGTGAGCACGTCTGTTTTGGTGCCAATACTATACATTTATTTTATTACTGTAGTTTTGCAGTGTCACTCCAAATTCAGTGTTATAATGCCTCCTGCTTTGCTTTATTTGCTCAGGATTTCTTTGGATACTCTCTGTCACTTCTGGTTTCACATAATTTTAGGCTTCTTTGTCTAGCTTCCATTAGAAATGCATAAAATGTACACACGATGCTGGGTAAAATGGCCATTTTCACAATACAGGTTCTTCTTGTCTAGGAGCAAGAGATGTTCATCCATTTTCTAATGTCCTCTTCAATCTTTTTGCAGAGTGCTATTGTTATTTGTCAGACAGGTCTTTTACTCCCTTATTTAAATTAATGGGAGGAGGAAGGATAAATTAGGAATAATGTGGATGAAAAATAAAAAAATATATAATCATCAAACTAGGTCCCTTTCTCTCTGGCAAAAATTGCATACCCCTACTAACATACTACTCCAGGCCTTTTCCCCTAGATCCACTGGAAATAGAGAGGAATCCAGCTAAAAAGAAACAACTAGTACATAATTGCATTTATGAGAATTTGTTCTGAATAGGCAACTTCACAGAGAAAGTAGACTGATGTTTGTGGGTGGTGGTCTGAAGGAAAATAAGAAGTGAAATGCTAAATAATATATTAAAAAATTAAAATTATAAAACTTTTAAAAGAAAACATAGAAGTAAATTAAAAAAAATAATTATCAGGTCGGGGATTTAGCTCAGTAGTTTCAGCATCTGACTGGCAAGTGCATGATCCTGAGTTTAATCCCTGGTACCACATATTATAATGCCTGGTGTGTTGGTCATGCCTATAATCCCAGCACCCCAGAGGCAGAGGCAGGAGGATTGCTATGAGTTCAAGGATAGCCTGGAGTACATAGTGAGTTCAGCACCAGTCTGAATTACAAAGTGAGACACTGTCTCAAAAAGAAAAAAATATATATATATATGCATCATAAAGAATTTGTACCTGTATATAATATATCTTTTATTAAAATTTAGTTCTTTATTGGTACATTTTACATGCAGCTCACAATTACACTCAACATTGGGGAATTTGTACCAGAATATAACATGAGTTATATATAACCCACCCATATCCCAACCCACCCCACAACCTATCATCCACTATGTACATGTACTCTCTTTTTCTTTCTAAATCATATTTATTCTTTCCCCTCATTATTTTCCCCCATCACATTGCCTTTGAGTACTTCCTATTTCACAAAATCTATCATACATTCTAGGACTCATTCACATTTACAGGTTCTCATACCAGAGAAAAGACTATATCTTGATTGCCATTTCCTCATTCTCCTCTCTTCCCTTCAACCCTTTTCACTCTCATTGACAAAAGCTTTATTTTTTCCTTCTATTCTTTTTTCCCTTTTTTCCTTTCCTCCCTTTCCTTTCCTTTGTTCTTCTTCCCATTTAAAGATTTTAAATAAGTAAATTTTTGTGACTTTATTTTAGGTAATTATTTTTTTGGCTACAGCATGATATTAGATATGTCTTTTTTTTTTTCTTTTTTAGATAGGTCTTGGTTTGTAGTTCGGGCTGATCCTGAGCTCACTATGTAGCCCAGGCAAAACCTGAACTCAGCAATCCTCCTGCCTCTGCCTCCCGAGTGATGGGATTACAGGTGTGAGCCACCACCCTTGGCTCAATAAAAAGATTTGTAAAAGACATTTTAAAGACTTCTGTTATGTTACAAAACCAGATTTATGGAGATCAGTGTGGTGATTCCTCCAAAAACTAGGATTGGAGGTCCCATTTGACCCTGCTATTCCTCTGCTAGGGATATACAGGAGAGAATGAAAAGATTCATATCACAGCGACATATATGCACCCATGTTTACAGTAGTTCAGTTTGTGGTACCTATATCTTGGACAAAACCCAAATCCCCAACAACTGGGAATTGGATAAAGGAGATGTGTGTTTTTCTAAATAAAACAGAGTATTACTGTCCTGTAAAGAATGATGTTTGAGTCATTTATGCTTAAATGAATGTACCTTTATTCATAAATTAAAATAAATAGGTCACAAATGTGTAAATAATGTATCTTTTCTCTGGTATGAGAGACTGAAGATGTAAATGAACTCTAGAATGTATGATAGATATTGTGAAACAGAAAATATCCTAAGGAAAATAGGATTGGGGTAAGTAATGAGGGGAAAGAACAATTAGATTAGGGAGCAGGGGGTTGTAGGGTGGGAAAGAGAATGAAAAAATGAGAATTAAGTCATGTCATATACTGGTAAAAATCCTCAATTTTGAATGTGATCATGATGTGTATATAAAATGTACCAATAAAGATTTAAATCCAAGAAAAAATTATATCTTGTAAATGTGAGTCTGGGAGAAATGGAGGATATAGAGCACAGAATAAATAACTGAGTATGATAAAACAGCAATTATAATTAAAGTACATCTGCTCTTTTTTAAACAGTGTCATTTAAATATCTCTCCCCCATAGCTTGGTGAGACAACTTATTCTATCTAAATACCCTTATTCTTTCACTGGAAAATACACTGGCCTCTACCTACTTCGTGACATGTACACAGAGCTCCAGAAACTTTGTCTAAGTGAGTAAATCAGTTTCATCTCTTACTGGTAGTAACAATTCTCTTTGATTTACAAGTTAATCTGAACTGCTCCTCCAAGAATAAACTCAGGTTATTATGTGTGTCTATTGGGTGAGTTCAGCTGGGAAACCTTGTCTACACACAGAAAATGAAGAAGAATGAAAAAGTTAGGGACAGAAGATTTGGATTCATCACCCATGCCATACACGTGCCCCCAAATCCATTACAGGCCACATTTTCCTTTTCGTCTTGAGAACTCAGAGACTACAATGAGTATATAGTCCTGTTTTACAGCACAAATGCCTGGTACTTCTCCAAATTAATTAAACCACTGGAATATCTTGCCGGGTTTGGAAATCAGTTCACTTATGTTGTTAAAGTTCGGCATGTTATTTGCATTTTTTCATTATTTGATTCTACGATTTTCCACGTCCCTCATTTTATATAGAATATGGCATGCTTCCAATTTAAATAATGTGTCAATAACTGCTGATATTCCTAATTGATGCACAGAGAGCTCCTGAATTTATTAATAGCAATACACATTGGTATGCCCTGTCAAAATATTTGCATTTGTAACATCCTTCTACTGTTATGCAATTAATCAAAAAGGCAATGAGAAATCTGCCAGAAAATCTTTGATATAATAGAATGAGTACAGGGCTGGGGATCAGAGAGACTGCTGTTAAAAAGCCAAACCAAACAAACAGTTAGATTTAACCATTTCATATTGGAAGGCATAAACAAAACACTGAAACTTCTTCAATCATATATTCATGATTTTTAAGAAAAGGATCACATATCTATTTTGGGTGTTGTACAGTAATTAAATAAAATAGCTAAGAAATTAGGGCTATCTGTTAAATATTATAAAGACTAAGAATTTTTTATCTGTTTTTTTGTGTGTGTGTTTACAATATGTGTTTGTGGTTTTCACACAAAAACTAAAATCCAGAAACATCTATTATAATCTGGGAAGAGAAACAAATGAAGTGACATAAGTAAAGCAAATGCATAAAAATGTATTATACATTTGAGAGAGATTTATAGATTGAGATGCCAAGTGTAGGAGATGGAGTTTGTAAGTGAGCTTTAATAATTATCAATTAACAGTATCACGGGTTACTTTTGCATCAAAACTGGGGTTCTGATCTTGCAGTACCCTACCACTGAAATACATTCCCAGCACTTTTTATTTTCATACCAAAAATGGACAAGTTTAGAACAATGCTAAGTTTTCAGCCTTATCTCTTTGGTATCTGAGTTGTAGTAAAATGTGGGTCAGGTCAGGACCACACAGATCAGATATTATATCTAAGCTCTGCTTTTTATTAGGTGTGCACAGTTGGATTCATTTTTTTAATATCTCTGATATAATTTTTTATGTCTGTGGATTGTTATTTGTGGGAATCCTAAGTAATGTAATGTTCTCTGATAGTTCTTAGCCCATATGAGATACTAATGACAGAAATATCATTCTCTTTAAAATACCACTACTTTCTTTTCCTTCTATTAGAAAATTCTTGAGTATGTAAGATTTGAAGGTACTTACTAGATTATATCTGTGTCACGTAAATCTCTCATGTCTCTTTAAAGTAGTTATTCTTCATTTAAGTTCTTGGAAAAAACTCGAGCTTAGGCTGGGTTGGAATGTGTTTTCCTCCTCGCTCAGCCTTCCACAGTTCTGGAACCAAAGATGTGTACCTCATACTCAACTCAAGGATCTTTTTACATTTCCACAATATAAAACTGGCATGCAGCATGATGGCACACACTTGTATAATCCCAGTTACTTGCAAAGCTGAGGCAGGAGAACTGAGAGCATGAGACCAGCCTGAGCAACTCAGTGAAAAAGCAACTCATATTGAAAAAGTTCTAAAACAATGGCTGGAGATGTCCATTAGTACTGCCTGGGACTACTAGCAGTACGGCAAAAGGAAAAAGGAGAAAAGAGAGAAGAAAAGAGGGAACAAAAAAAAAAGAGAGGAAAGAAAGAGAAAAAAGAAAAAGTATAAAATTTGATTTCTCCAAAGATTTAAAAAACAGTTTCTTTCAAATCACCATACCCTCTAGCTCTTATACCATTTTCTTTATTTGGGTACTTTCTTGTGAGAAAAAAGAGAAATTGTTCCCCAAATCATTAAACAAGCTAATTATGACCGGGTGGAGTGAGCTAATACTAGGCATGGAAATTTTTCAAGGGCTTCCATGTCAAAACTTTATTTCACACAGGTCCGAGTGCGCGAGAAACTGCACAAAGGGAAAGGTGCCACTTCAGATCCCTGGGGAGCTCAGCCCTTTGACGACAGGAAGGAGCCACACAAGCCACCTCTCTGTTTCTAAGTAAAACCTTGAAGTGGTGAGTGTCAGCTCGCTTCTTCTATCTTCACAGTTTAGCAACTGACGAAAGGGAAAGAAATGAATTTCCAGCTTTTTAATTTTATACATTCAGAACACTAGCATGGGAATTGTCTTTGCAAGGGAAAGAAAAATATGATAGTTAAAATACTATGCAAAGTGGCACTTCTCGAGGGGACGGAAAAAACAGTCTAGATTGGCATGTCATATGGAATGATGATGATTATTCCGCTTTAAAGAAATACATGTATTTTTAACTGATAATTAAGTTATATTACTCAGTGCTTTTCCAAAGTAGGAATTGGATGAAGAAACGCAAAGCCATAAAGGAGCCTGTTCCTGTTTTCTGTGCACTTGCTCATAATAACTGACTTAAAATCCACAATTATCTTGGGAGATGATGTGTAGTGCAGGGGACATTTAACAACAAAATGTTCTTAGAAACAGGTTCCTGGGTAGGAAAAGTTCAATAACTTCTCTCTCCTCTGGTGAGGAGGGAGTTAAAATGTGTAGCTTATGCTGCTAAGGATAACGGAGGGAAAAGACGCAATGTGTGAAACACGACACATTTAAACGGAGCTCTGGGGACACCGGCCGTTCTGTGACCTTCACTCCATGCTACTTCCTATTCTGATCAGCCCTAAATACAGTCCAGAAGAATAAGCCTCCAAAAGGCAGTTTGGAAGTTCCAAGATTTTTATCTTAGATCTGTCTTTTACCAACTAAACATGTCCTGAGAACCCTGAGAAATCACTTAGCAAAACAGGCTTTTCGTTTTCCCTCAGCTCAAGATCCCTTGTACTTTCAAGCTATCCAAAGATTCAAATCCTGCTCTCCCTGGTGCCTGTAAGAAAATTTAACCATGTTGGCCAAATTATTCCACCCCTTTGCTTCTATAAACAAAGAGAGATTCCCTAAAGGAAAGCTATTACTTTAGACATGCTGAATAGGTTCCACAGAAGGTAATGGGAAGTAAATATAACCCAAATGGATTTCCGATTTCGGTGAAGACAGAGTTATAGATGGCCAGTGTGTACTGCAACCATAAAACAGCCATATCGATGGATAAAATTTATGAAGCGGCAATCTGCAGGCAACGGGCAACAGAAAGCATGAAAATATCCGATGTGAGCTTCATATGTCTTGGAGGCATTGTCCCAACTTGGTCAATAAGGAAGCAGTGGCCCAAAGAGACCAATGGCCTCTGGGGATGGGGGAAAGAAGAAATCAGGATTTGGGGTTGTTAGACAGAAGTGGGAAGCAGTGAAAGTGCACAGAGAGGTGCACAGTGATTTCCTCGTCTGTGGCGGAGACTGTGAAGATGCAAAAAGTGTTGTTTTGTTTTGTTTTCATTCTTATACGGAGGCCCAACACTATGGGGTAGAACTGAAGTTCTGATTAACTATGTAGGAGAGATATCATTGGATATTATCTAGAGAGATATCATTGGCTATTATGTAAGCATTGAACTAAAATCTCGGAATAACTTCTGCTCATAAATAGATCTGATTTAACCTTAGAAAGAGTCACTGTAAATCACTTCTTACAAAAACCAAAATGAGCTTGAATTTAACAAGAAATGATTTAACAGTAAATTAACTGTATGGCTGACCAAGAATGCAAGTCTGTGAAAAGGAAATCAGAGTTTCAAGGTGCAGCGTATACAAGGTGCGGTGTACAATACTGTAGCTCACAGCCTGGAGGAAAACCATCAATAGAAACAGACTCTGTGACATTATTGTAGGAATCAGCAAAACAGAAGCGATTTCAGTCAGCTATGTAGTATATTGCAAGAACTAACAGAAAAGAGAGATGCACCATATAAAAAGAAAGGCATAGACTCCAACGTGGCTGAAAAAATTCAGGAAAAAAATGTTTCTAAATCTGCTAAACATTAATCTAGAGATTTAAGAAACAAAAATCCCCCAAAGGTATAAAAAATATAAAAGCATACATGTAGAAGCAGAAATGTGAAAACTGCCAGGAAATGGGAAAAAAAATGTAAAAACAACCCAGTGAATAAAAAAAAAATAATACAAGGATGGGGGCTAATGTTTCATTTGAATGTTACAAACAAAAAGACAAAACCAAATATTTAAATTGATGAAAATAAATTTTCCATCCTTGAGGTTTTCTGTACAGAAAAAAAAAATAGTACTAGAATTGCAGGCAAGATAAAGGCTTTTTCAATTTAAGAGCCAAGACAATGAGACATCAGAAGAACAGTAATAAAAGAAATGTGAAGAAAAATTTTTCAAGCTTCAGCCTGAAAAACGATTTTTGATCCTCTAAGAGGTCTACATAATTCAGTACAGAAAAGAAATTGGTTAAGTTGGGTCCAAAACTTAAGGATTGTTCAGTTTTTTATTCCAAAACGTTTGAAGGAAAATGTTATTTGAGGAAATGTATCTGTTGTTGGGATTTTAATTGTTTAAAGGAAAATAGTATCACTGCATTTAAGATTTGTAATAAATACAAAAATAAAATATAGCCAGGCATGGTTGATCACGCCTGCAATCCCAGCACTCGGGAGGCAGAGGCAGGAGGATTGCTGAGTTCAAGGCTTGCCTGGGCTACAAAGTGAGCTCAGGGCCAGCCTGAACTACAAAGCAAGACCCTATCTCAAAAAATAAATAAATAAATAAATAAATATATATAAAATAAAACAAAGAAGATGCTTCAAAATTGAAGTTTATTATTTCATATGTCATATATTAAGTAGAAAATTTACACTGAATTAGGCAGTATATATAAACATTTAATATAATCTTTAGATATGCAATGGAAAGTAAAACTAATAAAACTTAAAAATTAAATAGACTAACAATAACAAAAAGTGCTTAGTAATTCCAAAACAGAAGAATGGAATAATAATATATGGCAAAAAAGATTTTACAAAATTTAATGATAGTAGGTATAAATCCAATGCACAACAGTAGTTTCTCACTGGTAAACTGTTTACCAAGGAGGCCTTTTATTCTTTAACAGAAAATGTAAAGGATTTACTGGAAATAATATGAAAGATAAAGCATGTATGCCTGTGTTAGCATCCAACAGCATGGACCTCAAGAAGAAAGCTTTATTATCAGACACAAAGAGGGTAGTTTATAATGACCAAGGTCAATTCAGGAAATGGCACACACCCTGCACTCAGGGGTGGATGGAAGTAATTGACAGAAAAACGATCAGTAGGGATACAAAGAAATAGTAAGCTCAACAGTACTGCATGGCCATCCATTTTTACGAAGTACATAGACTATTTAAAATGATAGATCATTTTTTGCCACAATGCTAGTCTTGAGCGGCAAAGATTAGACATCATACATCATGTTCCTTGACAATAACAAAATTTAATAGAAACAAAAAGAGCCACTGAAAATCCAAACATATTGTAAAAGCCAGCAACACACTAGAAAGCAAATTATGATTAAAATAAGACCTAAGAAAATTAGAAGATGCTGACTTTTGAATAATAATTTAAATATAGCATTTAAGGTTAGACTGGCTGTGCTAACCACTGTGATGCCACAACAATCAATGTATTGAGAGTTAAAGGACAACTTCAGGTGTTTTATTTGAGGAGAAGAAAAGGATATAATCAATTAGTCAAATGCCTATCATAAATGTCATTAAAATTACCTAATTTTGTTTCATTAAAATATTACCTAACTAATCCCAAATAAATAAAAGCAAATATTAAACATTAGGAAAAATAGAGGTAGACAAAGAGTAGAGAAAATATGTAAAATTTCTTATTATTTGTACTATCCATAAATAACAAAATAATCTTACTGAACCCATAACTAAGTTGATCAAGGAGGAAAAGAGGACAAGAAAACTCAGTACCAGAAAAGAAAGACAGAAAGAGATAAAACCAAAAGGAAGTATAATCGGGCCTGAGATTAAGCTCCGTGTTTCCAGCACCTGCCTCGCAAGCACAAGGCCCTGAGTTGGATCCTGGTAACCACATACAATGCTGGGCGTGGAGACTCACGCCCACCGGCAATCAATACCACATACCACAGTGCTGGGCGCGGTGGCTCACGCCTGTAATCCCAGCACTGGGGAGGCAGAGACAGGAGGATTGCTGAGTTCGAGGCTTGCCTGGGCTACACAGTGAGCTCAGGGCCAGCCTGAACTACAAAGCAAGAACCTGTCTCAAAAAAAAAAAAAAAGTATAATCATGGAATGTTTGATGATTGTAAATTTGACAACTTATAAAAAAACCACTTCATTGAAAAACTGAAGAGACTGACCCAAGAGACGCAACTAAAATACTATTTCCTAAAGACACTGTAACTTTTTTGTATTGGTACCTTTTATTGGTACATTATATATACACATCACAATTACACTCCACATTGAGAATTTGTACCAGTATATAAAACTTAATTCTCATTTTACCCTCTCTCCTAGCCATGCTACCTGCCACCCCACATACACAAGTATCGTTTCCATTTTTGGGGTGGGGGATGGGGTCTCACTTTGTAGTTCAGGCTGGCCCTGAGCTCACTATGTAGCCCAGGCAAGCCTCGAACTCAGCAATCCTCCTGCCTCTGCCTCCCGAGTGCTGGGATTACAGGCGTGAGCCACCACATCTGGCACTGTGGTGTGTGGCACTGATTGCTGGTGAGCGTGAGTCACCACTCCCAGCATTGTATGTGGTTACCAGGGATTGAACTCAGGACCTTGCGCTTGCGATGCAGGCACTGGAACCACTTATCTAAATCTCCGGCCACCTGTTTCCTTTTTTTTTTTACTATCAATATTTTACTTTCTTCATTATTTACCCCTAAACCCCATTACTCTTTGAATACTTAATATTTCACAGTATCAATCATGCATTCTAAAAAACATTTAAAACTTCAGATTCTCCAATCAGAGAAAATATATGATATTTAACACATCTTTGAGCTATTAATTTCACTTATGAGTATGTCCTGAAGGTACATCCATTTGAGTATAAATAGTTCAATCTCATCATTCTTTATGGCAGAGTAATACTCCATTTTATTTTTTAAAAACACACCTTCTTTATACAGTCTAGAGTTGATGGCATTTGGGTTGTTCCCAAGATTGAGCTATCACAAACTGAGCTGCTATAAACATGGGTGCACAAATGTCACTGTGATAGGAATCTTGTAATTCTTTTGTATATATCCCCAAAAGGGGAATAGCAGGGTCAAATGGAATTGCAATTTTTATAATTAACAATTACAAAAAAAGTCTTCAGATGCACATGCTTTCACTGTTGACATTCAGAAAAAGTAAAAGGAAGAAATAATATGATTCACAAGTAAAGTCTTTCAAAAAATAGTGGAGAAGGGAATTCTTCCAATGTGCCCTGTAAGATCAGCCTAAGCTTTTTGGGAAGGTTAAGCAAGGCTGCAAAAAGGAAACAAAATTCCAAACCAGGGTAGTCAGATATGACTCATAAAATATTTCATATCAAATCTAGTAATACATAAAAGAAAAAGGGAAATACAAATAAATTGAATCTATCCTTAAATAGAGGGCAGCATTAAATTTAAAATAAACCAATATAATTCATATTAATGGAATGAGATAAAATATAATTAAGTTAATGGAAATAGAGGACACAATTTAACTCACATTCATGATAATACCTCTCAGCAAAGTGGAGAAGGGACATTTGAAACTATATAAGGGCATCTATGAAAACTCTGTTGCTAGCATAATACTTAATATCAAAAGACTAGTGATTTCCCTCTAACATCAGAGGTAAAACTTACTTTGCTAGCCATATCTATTTATTATCCCAGATGAAACACCCAGTGCAAACAAAAATAGTAAACAAAAAAACCTAAGATTTAGCACATAAGGGTAAAAGACATAAAGTATTTGTATTGTGTATACAGAAACTCTAAAGAAACCCCTACTATAATTAGACATATGGAGTGAATTGGTGAATACCACAGACCACAATAACAATATATGAATAGCAGCTTCATTTATATGATCTTGTAATAAACAACTGGCAAGTCAAATAAAAATATCATTTATCATAGCATTATACATCATAATCCTTGTAGGATCAAATTTAATTATGTACTGTGTAAGACAACTACATAAAAACACACAAAGACTAGAGAGATTTTTAAAAGGATTAAAATACTGGGAAGATATTTCATGTTAATAGATCAGAAGACATGGTGTTATTAATCAACCAATATAGCTCCAAATAAAAATTTAAGAGGAGGGCCGGAGGGTTGGCTCAGTGGTTCCGGCGCCTGCCTCGCAAGCTGTAAGGACCTGAGTTCGATCCCCGGTTACCACATATAATGCTGGGCGTGGTGGCTCACGCCTGTAATCCGAGCACTCGGGAGGCAGAGACGGGAGGATTGCTGAGTTCGTGGCGGCTTGCCTGGGCACCATAGTGAGCTCAGGGCCAGCCTGAACTACAAAGCGAGACCCTGTCTCCAAAAAGCAAAAAAAAAAAAAAAAAAAAAAAAAAAAAATTTAAGAGGAATTCTCATAGAAATTAAAAACACTTCTTTTTTCTTTATTCATTTCTTTTCCTTAATTTAACATTTTTTATCATATGTTTTCCCTAATATTAGTATCTTACAAAACTAGGTAGGTATAAATAAGAATTTTAATACATTATTTATTAGATAATTCTCAAAGCACTGGCTATACATCTATAAATATGGCAAACAAGACTAAAGTTGCACATGTATCTTCTCATTTCCCCCATCCTTCCCAGGAAATAGTATTTTTATATTGTAGGTGATAAAATTAAGATACAGACCAACTATGTTACTTGCCCAGAGTCACAAAACATAGAAAGAGAGATGAAAGGATTCAAACTCAACGCTCGATGAAGCAAATGTAGAGGAAGAATTTACTGCCTGAAGACTACAGCAGGGAAAGGCTATCTATGGGACTGTCACAAAATCAACCATGAAATGCTTGTTAAGTCATTAGTTTTTTTTTTTTAAACAGATCCAAGGAAATTCATTTAGAATAGAAGCATTTACCACAGTTACATTTTCATCATAACTAACACAAGCTAATATTCTGTATAAAATTACTACCATGAATTAAGTTTATGCTTGCAGAAAATGGTATTGTATATAATTACTGATTTCCATTCATAATAAAAAAGCAAATTATCTTTACCAACATAAATGCATCATAAATTGTTTTGAGGCATAATGAAGAAATGAATTCCTGAAAGAAATATGGACCAAATCTGCCAAATTATTGCAAATGATAGCCCCTTTAAAAATTAGGGCATGTAATTGCAATTGGAAAATGTTATCTTGCTAATGGTTACATTATTATTTAGCTAGGCCAATAATCCTCTTTACTGATATTCCATTTCTAGAGTACTGATAGGTTTTACACATTTTAATATGAAAATGCCATGAAATTTATATATAGAATGATATACTGTTTTCCATATCAGATCTGTCATAATGCAGTGTCATCCATGAATGTAACATAATGGCATTTTAATTGAAAGCAGGTGATCTGGCAACTAAAAATAAAGCTATTTTCCTTTGTATATTTCTGAGTTTGTTGACAATTTTCAACTGAATATACTTTAAATTCAAAAGATTTTTCTAACATGTGGCCACTTGCATTTAATCAGTGGAAATAACCTTTACTACATGACATTTTAAATCAAATAGAATAATCAACCTTGCTTGGGCATTGTTTTTAAAAACAATTACCTATTACATTTTGCATAAGAATGGAACATCTGCATCACAAACTATCACAGATAATAAAGGTGTGATTCTTTTATTGTAAAACTTTCATGTTATCTAACAGGAAGCCTCTGTAGTAGTCAATTCTGTTGGGTACATAGTACCCAATTAAAATATTTTTAAAGCCAAATGTTCTCCATTGAACCCAGAGTGACTATTTTGAGACTCCATGAAAGAACTGTTTCATATTTTTACATTTCAAGCTTCTTTAACTTAAAGGGAACAGCTGCTAAGTTCCTTGTTTCTTCACAAGGGTTTCTCAGCCATGTGCTTGGCGGACTGTGATTTCTGCGGTGTCCTGGTGTGAGCGCTCTCATAGAAGTCAAACCATATTTTAGTGTTGTCCCCACACTGAAGAATGGGAAAATCCATGTAAAAATCATTGGCTTAAATTATACACCTGCAGATCTTTGAAAACTCTTTTTAAAAAATGAAATATTAATTTCAGGATGAAGGGGGTCAAAATAGTCTATTTTGGATTGTTTACTATTCAAGTTAAACCAAATTCATTGGGGGGGGGGACAGCTTGTGCAAAATCCCTTTGAAGTTTCTGCTTTTTTTTTTTTTAAAGCAAAAGACAAAATTGCCATGTTCAATATACCCTTCTTATACCAGAAGCAAGAGCATTTTCTTATGTTCAAGGACTGGAAGTCGAGGCTGAGGAAACTAGGCACCAAACTTATTAAAACAACTCATCCTTTAAGAGTTCTCCTGTGATTCTGTTGCTTTGTCACAATTTACCATCCTCTGCCCAATTCCCTGTGTTAGTAACAGCTTAGCTACTTTGGTTCTTTGTTTGGCTATTTAATTCTCAAATCTAGTCATGACCTTAAAAAGTGGAATACAGATGAAATTGTTTTGCTCCTATAATGATAAAAAAATTAAACTAGATTTATTTGTGTCAATTTAATTTTGTGAAGACAAAATAGAGATTGTAAAGGTTATTTGAATAGTATATTTTAAAAACTTGGAGTTTTTTTTATACTGATACCTCTAAATGTCCCTAAAGAATTACAGTATTAATTTGTTAGAATTCCCTTTGTTATTTGTCATAGTAACATCATTTTTCAGGGGAGAGAGATTGAATTTATAATGAGCAAAATTTTATTTTTCAAATTTCTGTTTAACTTGAAATTTTTACCCAAGCACCATTTAATTAACATTTATAAGTGTAAGAACACTAAACTAATGAAGAATTAATTTTAAGTCATTTATTTTCATCTTTAACCTTCTTATTCCTCCTGCAAGATCCACAGCTAAAATAAAATCATGGAAAATAACAACCAGCAATAAAAAAATTAGTTGAGATTCTTTTTATTTATTTATGTAACATGTTTGAAATATAGCTACTTCAAAGGAAAATTGACAGATTGCATGAAAAATGATTATGGTAGACCCATAATCATTTCACCAAAAAAGTTTGAGGCCAGAATTTATAACTCAGATTTAGTTCTATACAAGTGAAAGGCAGCCAGCACTTGCAAAATAATA
Organism: Thryonomys swinderianus; assembly: GCA_004025085.1. Lineage (NCBI taxonomy): Eukaryota > Metazoa > Chordata > Mammalia > Rodentia > Thryonomyidae > Thryonomys > Thryonomys swinderianus. The sequence continues at coordinate 48,550 of PVIC010001130.1, forward strand.
CAGTAGAAAGCACAGGTAACAAGAAGTAATGCAAAAGGACAAGTGGGAAAAAGAACAAATATATAAATACCCACTGCATTCCACAGAGATTGTGCTAAGGATTTGATCCATATTTTCTAGTTTAATTATTCAATTGCTTTACTAATAGGCATTACTATTTTTATACAAAAAAAGAGACCAAGAGAAAGTCTTTGGGGAATTTAAGTAACATGATTGAGTCAAAGAGTAGATCTGGGATTCAAACTTAAGTCTATCTGACTTCAAATCTCAAGCTTATTTTCTATTAGCAAGCCTTATCTCATCGCCTGGCTTCAACACCTCGTCACCCGGGACTGAAGATTTGTAATTTGTCCGTACCCTTTCTCTCAGCTGTTTCATTTCAATTCTGCTCTCTAACCTCAAGTTTTATGAGAAGCTCTCTGTAGATTCGGAAACAAGCTTGAACTATACTATCTTTATTTTGTCTACATCATTCTCAGCACTCCTGTGAGTGTGGAAAGTGACCAACATATACCTTAATTTCTTATTAATTTTTTTCACAAATGCTTTATCTCAAGTTAGCCTTAACTAAGTTACAAAGAAAATACACTCTTTTACTGCTGCTTTCTAAACAAATAAAAATAAAAGGGACAATACTGTACATTCTATGAGGACTCTGAAGAGTAGGAAATTATTTCATAATGAGAAAACAGGCATTCACTACCAACAACATAAACAATATGCTGGTTGCCCTCAAGCATACGAAAGAGCCTTTGCCAGGGAATGTCGAGGCAGAGTCAAGGGGATGCTGAGGGAGGAAAAATAACACATGGACATAAAGCATCCACAACAGTGGAGAGTCAGTAATGCATCCGAATCTGAAAAGTTTAGACAAATATTTGTTTCTTCTTTAAAAAATAATGCAGAGTGAAAATTTATAATTTTGTCATTTTCTTATGTTTTTGGTGATTACAAAACAAGCAAATTTGACTTTAAGTTCGAATTACATTTTATATCTCGTATTAGTAAAAATGCATTTTACAATGATAGCTGTATTCGCGGAGTAAGTTTTTCCTCTAGAGAAACAGAGGTATTTGCAATGAAATTGAGCTTTAAAAAAGCAAACAAAAATATTTATTCTATTATTTATTTAAGTTTAGCAGAAATGTAATCCACTGCTATAAAAAGGCAACAATTACATATAGTTACAAAATGAAAGACTTCCTATTTCCTCAAAAACCTAAAGTTTTATATTTTGCTAATGACAATTTTAGAGAAAGCAGTGGTCTTTTCCTACCAATGTCTGTGGTAAGACCTAAAATGTCATATTTAAATGGTATAATTTCACTAAAATACCTTTCCAAGTATTTTTGTTGACTTTCTAATATGATGGATAGTGTCATAGAAAAATGATATCATTTACTTTTTCAAATTTAAGGTATTAAAATTTTTCTTAAAGTCTTATCATTATGTGACATTAATTATATATGTAAGATTTTGTAGACTGTGGAATTGAAGCAATAAATAGTAGACCTATAACCATCCACTTTTTTTTTTTTTTTTTTTTTTGAGACAGGGTCTTGCTTTGTAGTTCAGGCTGGCCCTGAGCTCATTATGTAGCCCAGGCAAGCCTTGAACTCAGCAATCCTCCTGCCTCTGCCTCCCGAGTGCTGGGACCATCCACTTGTTTTAACTAGAATGTTGGATCATAGTAATAAAAGTGCATCTGACATAATGTATACAGCAGTGCTGTTTTAATCCACTGAAAAATTATCCTGATTAAATATTCATAATTAGAAAATACCAATTGAGTAATGAATATGACTTCTCATCTATTTGTCATGTTCAAGGACATCTTTTCTTCTCTATTTCCACAGACAATGAGTGAATAACAGAAAGGACAGTTTCTGCCTCCTACTTACTCTATATATACTGGGGGTAAGACCTGGGAATCTATGGGAAAAACATCAAAGTTCAACAAATAATGATGCTAGGATGAGTCATAAGGACAAATCAGTATTTACTAATAATGAAAGTCTAAATAGAATCTGTATGTTCTTTTTGGTTTACTGATTGCTATTTTTCCTACAATTATAATTCAGAAAAGAAAGATAAGTTTGTGTCTTAGTCTCTGTCTCAGTCTGTCTCAGTCTCTCTCACTCTTAATGGGTTGCGGAATTCAACGAGATGCTGTACAACTTCACAGCTGCTTAACTTTCCAACATCTTCAAGTGCTAATTTTAATGTAGTGTCTTCCCAGTTTATATTTGATACTTATTAGCTTAAAACTGTAATCTTCACAAGAACCTTCAACAGAAAATACTCTTACAACCCCAATTTCACAGATAAGCAGTGAGAGTCAGGATGGTTAAATTAGCTGTTAAGTATATTCCCAATAAGAACCTAAATCATGTAAGATTCACAGCCACGTCCAGAGGAATTTGGACCCATACTTCTATACCACCCAATAAGCACAGAGAATTTTTTTTTTTTTTTGAGCCAGGGTCTCACTTTGTAGTTCAGGCTGGCCCTGAGCTCACTATGTAGCCCAGGCAAGCCTAAAACTCAGCAATCCTCCTGTCTCTGCCTCCCGAGTGCTGGGATTACAGGCCTGAGCCATCATGCCTGGCACTGTGGTATGTGGTATTGATTGCTGGTGGGCGTGAGTCACCACGCCCACCATTGTATGTGGTTACCGGATCAAACTCAGGGCCTTGTGCTGGCGAGGCAGGTGCCTGAACCACTAAGCTAAATCTCCAGTCCCAAGCACAGAGAATTTTATAAACCTCTCTTGAGAGAGAGAGAAGGGAAATGAAGAGGAAAGGAGAGAGGGAAGGGAAGAGGGAAAGGAGAGAGAGACAGAGACAGAGAAAGACAAAGACAGTGAAAACATGCTTAGCAACCTTGTAAGAATATCCTCTGTGTGGCCTAAGGAGGTAAGGTAGGTGACTTGCGTACAACACAAACAGATGTCTTTCTGAAGCAGCTATTACTGATATAACAGACAGAAAGAAAGAAAAAGAAAGAAAGAAAGAAAGAAAGAAAGAAAGAAAGAAAGAAAGAAAGAAAGAAAGAAAGAAAGAAAGAAAGAAAGAAAGAAAGATAGGGCCCTGAACTAAAACACAAGTACTTTATCAGTGGCAGGTTGGAGGATAAAACACCATAATCTGCGAACGTGTACTATTTAGAGAAAGTAAATTCCCTGTTTCTAGTAGCTCCGCTGATCATCTGAGTGAAATAACAGTATGCAAATAGGCTTGCTCTAGACTTGACAGGGCCGTGGCTTTCCCTTATCGGCCACGGTGCTTTATCACAATGCAGTCAAAAGAAAGGAGGAAATGAGGTGGAAAATATTATTATAGGATTTTTAGGGTACTTTGATAGAAACTAGAGACAGCTGGTAAAACTACTGTATTTAAGAGCAAATGTGAGTAATGAACCGCTAAGTGAAATATGTAATGCAGAGAAATATTTCTGGCAATACATATGCTCCCACATAAATTTTCCTTAGGAATAACGGCATAAAGGAACATTCAGAAGCTGCGTGGAGACACTGAGAAGCAGTGGGCTCCACGCCCCTGTTTACACATCAGTGCTACTTTCTGAAGAGGTGCAGGGCTGTCATGGGCCAGGTAGCATTAACCGTGTCATGTACTTCCTTCCTTCCAGCCTTCTCCCTTCTCTCGCCACATCTCCTTTCCCTCTTTGCACTGGCTGCCAGGAAGCACAGAATGTGACATCCTAAGCCAGTACCTCAACTCTGCTTCCTAGGACAGACATTGATTGGTCTGTTCTTTTTTTTTTTTTTTTTGCTCATATCACATCTGCACTCTTATATAAGTGATTTTTTGTCAGAATGGTCCCAAGTAACTTTTGCAAGTAAATTTTGCAGAAGCAGATTGTTGATGGAAAATAACCATGAAAGAGGTACAAGCGCTTGGAGTTCATTTCCAAGAACACAGAGCATAGCACTCTGATTCTTTTCCCGTTAGTTATTTTATTCTCATTGTTGACTTCACTAGGGTGATGGCAACAGTGAGAAGGTGTTATGCTGTGTGGGAAATCATTGCTAACAAGGTTTTGGAGCAAATACATGAGTAGCAACATGAGTTGTATTGATTATTACTGTACCATTTTTTTCTGCTAAAGCTTTAGTATTTTGCTGTCATTGTGAAGGGAAAACAGACATTTTTATTAAAAAAATGTGCCTATCATTTGGCTAAGTATTTTTCTCCCTAGACAATATTTAGAAGTTGATGTGGTATAAATATTTAATACTTTAGAGAAAAGCCCATTGAATTGGAAATATTTCTTTTTATTCACGAAATATTCTCTTTTGGTGTGCTTAAACTACAAATGAAAATGAATGTTTCCATCTATTTAATTATTGTTTTGCTTCTGAGCAGATTTTTTGTTGTCAATATTTGTTGACAGAGGATAAAAGAAAATAAATACAATACCAGAGGGTAGAAAAGGCTCAGAAAGGGAAAGAGATGGGAGGAAGAAATAAAAACCACAGCGCCAGTGAAGACTGTTTAAGGCAGGGGAGAGAGTACCCATGAAAAAGAACCGCATCCCTGAAGTCACTGCTGGGCCATACACTTGAAGAAAAAAAGGTTAGAAATAAAACCTAACCAATTATTCTCCAACACAGAGCTCCTTAGCCAGGCGTTTAGCAAATCTTGCTTCCCACAGAGGAGCTTGCGGAGACACAAACACAACACCTTTGGCCTGAACTCTGAGTGCAACTTGGCCCAGCAGTCTTTAAATCCTCAGTGGTCAAACTGAGACAAATCTGGAGAGAGATGTCCCCTCCGAATCAGAAGCAGGCATCTGTCTTGCAGGAGTCAGAGGCCTGAATGCTCCACTGGGGTGGGCTGTCACTTGCTCCTAAAAACAATTTTAAGTGCACAAATGTGAAGGCAGCCAGTTCCCACGACAGGAGGCCTTATCTCTGTCAAGCTCATCTGTTTTCCGCTACCCACTGCTGGCAGAGAGATTTCAGAGGCAAGGTATTGTGTGCTTTATATAAATTTCATAAGATAGTTGTTTTGGTTTATATCTGATAACTATGAAATGTATCTGCTAAATCTACTAATATTAATTATTTGTGAGTAAATTTAGATACTATGAACAAACAAATAGGGTAGTAATTGCGCTGAGTATTCGATCATTCTAAATTGGGTTCATTGAATCAAAATTTTCATTTGTGATGTAATCATCACCATGATCATCATTTTGAGAAGATGGATTAGATGAAATAAATGCCAAGATTTCTGAATCAGGATTCTGGTAGCTGTTAGTTAAAAGTTAGGATTAGAGGGTGGGAGATTTAGCTCAACAGTTCCGGTGCCTGCCTAGCAAGTGCAAGGTCCTGCGATGGATCCCTGGTAATCACATACAACAACACCAGGCATAGTAACTCACACCCACCAGCAATCAGTACCACATACCACAGTGCCAGGTGTGGTGGCTCAGGACTATAATTCCAGCATTCAGGAGGCAGAGGCAGGAGGATTGCTGAGTTCCAGGCTTGCCTGGGCTACATAGTGAGCTCAAGGCCAGCCTGAACTACAAGGTGAGACTTGTCTCAAAAAACTTGGAAAAGTTAGGATCAGACACTCAGCAAATTCAGGAATTGGCCCAAGTGATCATCTCCCAGCGTCTTGACAGAATCTCATAACTTGTTCTTTCAAGAAAGGGTTTTCTTTTTTATTACTATTGGTACATTTTATTAATACATTATATATATATATATGCATCACAATTTCACGTTCTTAAACTGATGTTCTTGAGATTAAGGTGCAGGTGTGACATGTCAAATTTTGTTACAGTGAAAATTCTGATGTTTTAAATTTATAGTGGCTTGAGAGTTTGCTTTTCCAGAAAGCTATCAGGCTGTCTTGATGCTGCTGATCTGGAGTCCACACTGATCTGCAAGTTTCTAAATTTATTTTAGTCCAGCCATAGAGCTTGTTTAACTTTAAAGTCATTGATACATATTTCATTATACTACTATAGAAAATGCCTCTGAGTTAACCAGAAAAACTCCATGTTACATATTCAGTAAACTGAGGAAGGACACACTGGTTATTGATGAAAGAGGAATTTTAGGAAGGCTTCTATAATTACCTTTGTTTGTAAAACTACTGAAACAATGATTTTTCCTGTATTTCTTTATACTGTTTAGAAAGATCCACCTTTCTAAAATCTTCATGTTTTCCCTCAGTTCCTGAATGTAGTTTTGTCTCAGAATTCTCCTTTTTGTGGAAAAAAATAACTTTCACTTATTGTTTTCAATCTCAGTTCTCAAGTTTGGGGACTAATTAAGCCCTACTCACAAGAAAAATCCCTCCACAACATCCACCTCTCCTCTTACGGCAAGAATCTAGAGCCCGTTCTGTCTGGGCACCTGACAAATGATTACTTCTGTCTCATGTGGCAACACGAGAAAAGCAGGGAGACACTAGAGGGGTAGTCAGTGGTAAGACAAAATATTTTCTGATAATGTGGGTGACAGGATGCCACTTAGCTGCGTCCTTGTTAAGGGGCACACCATCTCCAGAAACCTCCATATCTATTACAAAATCATGTGCTTGAGAATTTGCCCCATGGTAGTAATGCCTTGAGCAAAGGTTTCACTTACAGACTATTCTTAGAAACTATCAAGTCCTCTTTTAAAAATACCACAAAAGCAGAAACTTGAAAGTGTGTTTATTTTATTCTCTCCTGCCTCTCCCCCTTTCTTTTTGAATATTTCTTCCTATTTCACAATACTTATCATACATTTGGACCACATTTACACCTTCAGTTTCTCATACTAGAGAACTGTGGTATTCACACATCTGTATCCTATTAATTTCACTTGTGAATATGACCTCAAGGTGCATCCATTGAAGTGTAAATGTCTCTAATTTATAATTTTTATGCCTAATCCTGCCTTTTGTTTTTCTTTTTAAAAAATACATCGTCTTTATCATTCTCCAATTGATGGGCATTCAGGCTGTTTCCACCTTTTAGCTATTACAAACTGTGCTACTATAAACATGGGTGTACATATGTCACTGTAGTATAATGCTTTTAATTCTTTCATGTGTATATACCTAGCAAGGAATGAACAGGATCAAGTGGGACCTCTAATCCTAGCTTTTTTGTGGAACCTCTACACAGATTTCTACAGTGGCTTCACCAATTTACATTCCCACCAATGGTAGAGAAGGGTTCCTTTTTCCCCCAGACCTACCAGAATTTGTTTCTGGTGTATTATTTTTTTCACAGTAAAAATTTAGAAAATTAAAAATGTAATTATAATATTTTGTTTATATGATCTTGAAAGAAACAAATGAAACAAATGAATTGTTTAAAAAGTCATCTTCACATGCCCCTTATTGCACTGAGCAAATTAATATACCATGAGGCCCTCATTTGACAACAGATGCATATTTTCTTTTTCTTTCCTTTTTTTTTTTTTTTTTTTTTGTGACAGGGTCTCACTGTGTAGTTCAGGCTGACCCTAGGGTCACTATGTAGCACAGGCAAGCCTCGATCTCACAGCAATCCTCCTGCCTCTGCCTCCTGAGTGCTGAGATTACAGGCATGAGCCACCACGCCCATCATTGTGGTGCATGGTTACTGAGGATTGAACCAGGGAGGGCCCTTGCTTTTGCTAGGCAGGCGCTGCAACCACTGAGCTAAATTGCTGGCTGTTCTATAAAATTCTTTATGTTTGATAACAGATGTCTCCATTTCTTTCGGCATGTCTACATATATTCACTGGGACATATCCCTCCACTTTTCAGTAACGGAACACACACACACACACACACACACATTCACATGCACACACACACCTGCACACACCCAAATAAACCCAAGATCTCACATTTAAGCCTTTACGTTTCATAGGCTTAAGGGTTCAGTACAAAGACTCATGAAAGGGAGTTTACTGATTTCCTGTCTAGCAATTATTTGTTTAATTGTAGAAAGACATACTTGCAATCTATCCTCTCCATATAATGGAAGGTAAACAGTCCCATGATGAAAGGAGAGGTAAATCATTCTGGTCAGGAGTGTTTGCAGAAAAGCCTGAGGCTCTTCCACCTTTTGGATCTAGTCTCCAATGAGCTCTCACCTGCTAGTTGTCTGTCCTGTGCATCAAATATGTCTGTCTATCATCAGCATCCTTAAACGTCTCCCAAATGTAGCGTGTTCTCTCCTCATTAAGCAATGTGTTATATTCTCTATTTTTTCTTAGATACATTCATAAAATCTTGAGATCATTAAAAAGTCAATTTTCCACTCACTGTTTTCCGGTTATCCTTATTTATCTATGACAGCCATGAATAGAAACTTACATCAACTCCTGTTGTGAAGATATTTTGTTTGGTTAAAACACATTTTTAGTATGCCTTTGAAAAACATCCTAATAAAAATGAAGAAGAGATCCTGTTCTTACTTCCCTACTAATCCAGTGTGCTACAGCAGAATGCTACCACTCTGAAGTAGGAACAAAATATTTTAAAAGATGGTACATAAATATAATTCAGATATTCCTTATGTAGGAATAAATAAATACATAACTAATCTCTAATTTCTTTGTATTGCTCACTTAAATTAATGCAATGAGTAAAAAGTCAAAGTACTAAACAGTCATTGTATGTTGTATTTAACATAAGGCACAGTGAAATAGTCTGTTACCTAATGTTTTTATTACAGTGATTGACTGTTCTGACTAGAAACTATAAAACATTTTCAAATTAGCCTTCATTTATAAAACACTTCCCCTATTCTAAAAGCTCCAGAATGTTCATCAATCATCCAAAGTACTCTTACCTGGGTTTTCTTTTTTTTTTTTTTTCACTCCTATATAATGGGTGATAGACTTTAAGATCAAAGAGGTTAAGCAGCTTCTTATCTAACAGCTTGTTAATGCTGGCTTTGTATTCAGAAAGATTCTCATTTGAACAAACAATTTATGTTCTGTCCATAGATTTGGGGGGACTACATGTGGAATACACCTTGAGGTTTTATGCTCTACATACATATGTGTGTATTTGTGTGTGTGTGTATACAATGATAACTTTTCAATCAAGCAAGAAAAAACCCTCTAGTTCCAAGAAATACCATTTTTTAAAGCTTAGGCATAGATTTAATTATATTTTATGAAAAAGTCTTTTCGCCATCAGAAGTGTTTTTTACTGGTTTAAATTTGTAGTTTATAATGCAATGATTACACTCATTTTGGGGAGTTGGTGCCAGTGCATGACACATCTGTATTCTTTGTATCCCTTCTTCTCTCTTTCTTCCCTCTTTCCTCTGTCACTTCCACCACATCCTGTGTGTGTGTGTGTGTGTGTGTGCATACACATATGTATATATATATGTGCATATATCACATCTAAATTTAAATAAATAAATATTTTTAGACATTTTTGTAGGATATAATGATCACATTCTTTGCAAGGAATTGGTGCTTGCACACAGCATTCAAAATTGCTTTTTATTTGAGGAATGTGTTCCATAATCACAGATAAAATTAGTCTCATCGGCTTGAATGAATGATTTTATTCATTACCTTCATTTCTACCTTTATTGCTATAAAAATTTGATAACACTTGCAAGAGTCTCATCACTTTTGTACTGAGATTCAATATTCTAATACTGCACATTAAGAAAGATAAAAATTATACGAAATACCACACATGATAGGCTATAGAGCAACCTGAGTGCAGAGGTTTATAAGACATTTTGAAACCCTCAACACCTACCCTGGTGTTACCTCTGGAATAGCATTAAGTCAACTTGGTTTAAGTCTATGAAGTTTTCCCACTAACATTCTCTTGAGAGATTTGTTTCTAGATATATCATGCTCAGTATTATTTCATAACTATGTATTTATACGCAATGTGTGTCTTTAATTTTCCCTCTTCTGCTTTCCTTTTCTTCTCAATTGTCTCTTTTCTCCTTTCTTTTCTAAAAGTAGGATGTCAGGTGTCATGAACTTGCTTTACTGACTTACCTTTTTGATTAGTGTTATCTATACAGGTTTGCTCATGCAGTCATTAGTAAACAACTATATGAGCATGTACTGTGGACCTTTGACTAACTCAATTTGTTCATGAAGACAGTTTGTAATTTAAGCCTCAAACTGGTTGTAAGTCAAGACTATTTTTCCTAAAAGAATTAATGGAAATACCCATGTGTGGTCTGAACACTACAAAGCACCCTTTAACTAATCTTTTCAGAATAAAAAGGATTGTATAATGTGCATACTTTACCAGAAACACCAAAAATTTCCCTAATGTATTCACTAAAAGGTTATAAAATTTTCTGGTTTATCAGAAACAACAATTTCATACTTTTCTCACCTTTAAAATGGACATTTTTGGCTTGTAGGAAGAGAGGATGAAATGGAACATGGTTATTGTCTGGAAGGAGAGTCCCATTCCCTAAGAACATCAGGAATCTGGCTCTTTGATGTCCTTTCCCTCCTTGGAAGACTCTAGCTCACTAGGACCTGCCTCTGTCTCATTATATCTCAACCTGTTCAGAACTAGAAACAGGCTTAAGGTTGTCTGCTTCTGCCTGTTCTTTAACACTGTTCTGTAGTATGACATTGTCATGAAGCAAGTGAATGTAATGATTTGATTTTTCTCCGGAAATACCACCTCTACAAATGCTTATGGACCCATTCATTCTCTTCAGGATTTCCTTCATTTGAGAAAAACTTTGCTGCATTGTTGATACTCCCCTTTGTCAGACAGCTCCTCAGCTGCCAATCCGTTGCTCAGCCAAAAGTTGTTGAAGTACTTCTGTAGAAAATTCCTCGGAGTGTTCCTCGACTGGTTCCTCAACATCACCACTGTCTACCTGCATCCCACGGACTTTGCTGTAGTAACAATGTCAGCAACCACAGAGTCCACTGTAGGTTCAGGCTTCTCAGCACAGCTTCAAAGTCTCTCTTTCACATAATTTTAGATCACACTTTTTTCCATAAAGACCTCGGTGTCCTTCAAGACACATTAGCTAGGATTTCTCAATAACTTCACACAGGAAAGGATGTTGTAATGTGCCTCTTACAACTCTTTAAAGGTTTAATCTGTATCTCAGATGATCTTGAGGGACATGAGGAATGTTTCATTGGTATACAGCTTCTTAAAGTTATACTGGTTTATAGATTATTATTATGATGATTTTAAAAGTTATGCTGGTTTACAGGTTGCAATAGAAGACTTGTATAAAGTGTGAAGAATTTGACTAAGAGCTGTGGTAATCCTTCAGCCAATTCTTCTTCCAAATCTTGTAGATGAGCAGGAGCATTCTCCATGATAAGAACAGCTTAGTAATAAATCTTTGTCCTTTAGACATTTCTTAACAGTAAGAGAGAAAGTCTCCTTGATAAACCTAAGAAAGAAGTATTCCTGTCACCTAGGATTTTCCATTAGACTTCCATATGACTCTAACCTATTATTCTTCATGACTTTATGTTTCCTAAACATCCTAGGAGTCTCAGAGTGATAAATCAAGAGAGGCTTTATCTTGAAGTCACCACTCATATTGCAACATCCCAATAAGGTTAGCCTATCCTTCTTAGGTTTGTGGCCTGAAATTTTTTCTCTCCCTGGCTAACATATATTCTTCTGGGCATTTTCTTCCAGAAAAAAACAAAACAAAACAAAACAAGACAGTTTTGCCGGGCATGGTGGCTCACGCCTGTAATCCCAGCACTCGGGAGGCAGAGACAGGAGGATTGCTGAGATCGAGGCTTGCCTGGACTACATAGTGAGAGCTCAGAGCCAGCCTGAACTACAAAGCAAGACCCTGTCTCAAAAAACAAAACAAAACAAAACAAAACAAAAAAAAACAAGACAGTTTTATCACAACTGAACACTTCATGAGAGTAAAAAACACTTATATCTGTCATTCTTTCAAAGTGGTACATGTAATTTTCAGTGGCCCTTTTATCAACACTGGCTGTTTCACCATACAAAATTATAATATAAACTTCACTTCTTACTTTAAATTGTGAAACTACCCCTTACTGACATGAAATGTTTCATTGTTATCACTCATTGATGAATTATCCCTTATGAGATTTGCATTTATAGGCTAGCTTTTTCACAAATTATATTCTCTGATAGGCTATAACCTGACCTCTGCCTTTTATTTATCCACACTAATAATAGCATTCCTACCTCATCTAACACTGTTGATAGTGACTTCTTGATTTGAATGACATCTTTAGCAACTAGCTTCTTTATAGAAATTTTTTCTCTGTAAGAAAAACATGGTGGATTTTGACATGGTGTATACATTAGCAAGATGAGTTACATTAAAGGAATGCTCATATTTCTTTAAATTTATTTCATCATTTTGACTATGATTCCTTTATTTCCTTTCCTTTCCTTTTTGGCTTTTCTAGTGGGGGCAGGTGTAGAATTTGATGGCAGTAATTGCAGTGATTATATAAAACACTGACCAAAATCCCTTCCTCAAACACACACTTCTGGACTCAGATAGAGGCCTATATAAGCCTGCATATGTTTTTCTGGCAAGTCTTTGACTACAACTGCACAATCAGTCAACATTTGGGTCAAAACCCAAAAGATTGGTTTTAAGTTAAAACTAAAATTAAACCAACTTGTCCATATGTGAAGACAGTCATAACTTGGGGATCTACAATTTGGACTATATGGGATTCTGATTCATAAATCTATAACTTACGTACATTTACTTGTAAAGAATACATGAAGACATTGTTACTTACTTTTCTTTCATTGAGAGACAAAACACCCAATACACAAAAGTAAAGCATTGAAGATTTATTTCACTTAGAGTATATAGAGGTTTCTAAGGAGCAAAACTTCATGGTAGCAGAAGACAGGAGAAACAGCAAGAGATCTTGCTAAGACTACTTCTAATGCATAGCACTCATACCCTTAATCCTAGTGATTTTAGGCATACCACTGTACCAGTAACCACACACTGGAGAGTCAGCCACCTCTCAAATAGCCCCAGCTAATTCACATGAGGCTTTGGAGGGATATCTAAACAAGGCATAACATTCCACCCTGATCCCTGAAAGACTCATACATGTTCCTTTATTCAAAAGACATTCAGTCCACTTTAAATGTCACCAAAGTTCTGTCAGTTTTAACATTGCTTGAGTCTAAATCCAAAGTCTCCTGTGAGATTTCAATCAAACTCTTACTTACACATTCCTATACAAATAAAAGAAAGTTCCCATACAAATGAATCAAAGTTAAATGCTTCCAACATTCAATGCCACAAGATAGACTTCTCCATTCCAAAATTTACAAATAGATAACTACAAAGCAATGGTACCAAGGCAAGTACAAAATCAAACAGAGAAAACAATAGATCTCATAGGTCCACTTCTAGCGACCCCAGGAATCTGTGGCAAGTTGTGAACTCCAAAGGACTTGAATAACTACCCCTATAGCTCTGAAGATGTTTGTAACAGTTTTTCTCTTAGGCTGATTCGGTTCTCTCTTTGAAGCTTTCCTCAGACAATCCATGCCGCTGACTTCTCTAAACTTCTGGGGTCTTCACTGCACCTTCAGGTTTACATTCACAGCTTCACACTCTACCCTCCCAGAGGCCCATTGCCTGGCCTCCCAGCCTTTCTTCTGAAATCTTGGTGGAAACCTACCTGATCTTACAACTCTTACATTCTGCAAGCACCTAAAATCAGCACTATGTGGATGATGCCAAGGTCTGCCACCAATTGGAGCAGTAACCAGGCTTCCTTCTCCCTTAAGAGTATGGATATATTTACCCACAGACCAAATCCTAAAGAACAAGTTCCCCAACCCACCATTCTGGAACAACTTCTCTAGGCTGCCACCAATCTCACTTTACTTTGGCTCAGTAGATACTATTTATTCTGAACCTTAGTTTCTGGTTCCAATGTGAGATCCATGTTATCAACAAATTACTATAAACGTATGTCCAATGTACCCTTTATCATTTTAGGCACATATCTTTTCCCATGAATGTCTTTTGACCTTGGCCAGGGGACAAAAGGACTATGTGGTATATTGAGCATCAATAACTCTTGAATAACAAGACATGTGGGTAAAGATCTCTTCGAACAGTTTCATCTATAAAAATATTTTCCATGGTTTGGCAAAATACCTAGGGTTGAGTAAGACAGGTATCACCAAAAAAAGACACATTTGTTTGTTTTTTAAATATTTCAGAGCAATTTTTATAGCTATCAGCACCTACATATTTTAACAAAAGGCTTTTAGGAAGGTGAGAAATGACCTTATTAAGTAATATCAGAACAGCAATTTTCTTAGGCTTTTCTACCAGGCAAATTTTTCTATCAAAATTATGATAATGAGAATATCAGAATATTTCAAATGAATTTTAATTTGCATTTTAATATTAAAGAACAATAAATCATGATGAATAGATACTATGAATTAACTTTCTATAAATATCATAAAAATTAGGTAAAATTTTCCCATTGGATGACTTACTTTTATTTTCAGCATAAAAGAGCATTATATTGAAAATAGAATAACTGTAAAAACAAGGTATTTTTTTTTAAAAAAAGATCTTCCTTGATGGTAAGTGCCAACGAAGAATACTTTTCACATTAATTGGTTGTCTCAGTCCAGACCATCTGTCTCCCCAAATGTAATGAATGCTGGGATTCTTATGGGTGTGTACTCAATAGCTCAAATTGGGTCTGAAAAAAACTCTGCTCAAAGTCTTGTTCTTGCCTGAGCTTGTAAGTTATGAAATCAACGTTAAATTTCCTTCAATCAGGGTTCATTCTGAGCACAAAATACAGTAGATACATTGTGTTTTGTATAGCTGCTTTCCAGATTGTTTTCATACTACACAACTCCTATATACAAGCTAAGAGAGAGAGACAGAGAGACAGAGAGAGACAGAGAGACAGAGACAGAGACAGAGAGCCCTTTTATGGAATGTTTCACTGACTTCTAGCTACCTCAGGCAATATGTAGACAATCATCATTAACTTCCCTCTGCTGATGAGAAAATTGAGGCTTAAAGGTATCACATGATTTAATTTGAGGTTCTTCTGTAATACTGTTCCCTTCTCTCCGGTGGTATCAGCTCTTCTGGACTTCTCGTATAGACAAAACCTCCTCACACCCAGAATCTCTGTAATTCCTTATTAAATATGCCTGTGTGAGAAGAAAGTTCCCCCAAGCTTAGTAGGCACTTGAGCTTCATCTTAAATATTCCGTCAACAAGAAATGTTTGCTTTTATCTCAGTATCTCAGTTTACATATATATATATATATGGTTTTAGAACTTCATTTTTTTCTTTAAAAATAGTATCATATTGTAACTAAAGTGATAAATATATAAGTGTGCATTTGCAATAGAAAATAAACTCCCAGAAAACAGACTTTGTGCTTTCATTGGGTAAATATAACAGCAGTGTACACTGGCTGAGGAGCCAATTGCTTAGCACCTTGCTCATAGCACAACTTTATAACTATGAACTGGAAAACCCGAATTTCCTCCCAGCTAGTAGTCTTTTCTGTGCTTCTACAGAAACAGAAGATATAACACTAACTTAAACTTGTACTGTCAACTGTTATCAAACTAGTGAAAACCTGCTGGAATTAGATCAGTGTAGGTTTATTAACAGAGCTGATTAACATAGGACCAAAAATTCTGTAAGACCTCTGTTTATTAATCTCACTGCATTTTAGAAATATTGATTACCATTTCTTGATTGTTTTTTAACTTCTTGAAAATTATTAGCCATATAGGCTTTGACTGTGTAATCATTTGAAAGATACTGATTCTTCTTCATGCATATTTATGTGTGTGTGCGTCTGAACAAGGTGGTTGGTCATAAAATGTAATATAAAAAGTCTAGATTGTGGATGACCATTGTAAATATGACTGGAGTACCTAAAGGAGAGTTTAAAGAAGCCTCAAAGAAATAGTTACTGTTGTAATCACAGGCAATAGAAATCATGGTTAAAAAATGTAGGTCATATAAATCATAATCGTAAAATAACAAGAAAAATTCCACTGTACATTTCAAAGTTCAGTGACTTGGCCAAATGGCTCCATCTAGTTATTATTAAGAATTTCTAGATTTTTTGCTATACATGTATCTTCTACCCTTCTGTAAATAAAAAGCACCAATAAAAGAGGAGATGTTGGTCTTCAGATGAGGGTAGAAGCTATAAAAATACATCCAGGGCTAAATCCATTCTATAACTGATGGAGGAACAAAAGAAACATAATCCCTTTCATTCTAGAGATTATAGTTCAAGATGAGGTGAAATAAATCTCATATGATTGTCTTATCATTGCCCAGAAGAAGATCAAACATGTTCTAAATGTATGTGATAGGAGCCCTAGCCTTAATCAGAAAGCTTCTAGTATTTAAAAAATGGTAAGGACTGCCTACCTGGAAAACAAAGAGTGAGGGGGGCATTCCACACCGAAAGAGAAGTAAAGAAAAAAGGTTGGAGACTAATACAAAACATCCAATGTTCATTAATTTTCCAGACCTGTTTTAGTGTATTATTCTATTCTGTGTCCATATCTGCCTTGTAAAAGACATGTTACCTTTTTCCCCAATGTTAAATCAGAAGACTAATGTTAGTGAGAATGACAAGTTTAAGCGAAGCCACACAGAGGGACTGAAGCCACGCTTGAACTCACTTCCGCATTTTTGAGGGAAACTGACCTCAACCTCAACTGAAATAATGAGACTAATAGTGAAAAAGTTGTAGGCGCTCTCTTGGGCAGATTCAACAACAGATTTGCCTGATACATTTTATATATATATATATAATCACTAAACATCTGGAGGAATCAAGTTACTTGGTATCTGTGTAACTCAAATTAACATCTAAGAAACTCTTGCTCACTCTTCATTAGTAGAACTAAGATTAAGTGATGATACTAGAAATCAGCCAGTATCTTGCACTTTCTGTGCAAGCTTTAAAATTATTTAAGGAGGCTAACTGTGGCTTCAAGATTATTTAACCTATTTTAAGTAGAGAAATGAACAGACATTACATTCTGGGATTTTCTTTCTACTTTTACATTTAAAGCTCATTCTAAAATAGACTACAAAATATCTACCTTTGAATGGAGAGCTATTTATTCCAAAATGTTATGCTAGCACATATGGTTTATATCAAGTTGCTGTATTCTCTCAACAAAAAAAATAAAATGGATCAGATTAATAGTGCCAATTTTCATGTGTGTCCTAACAGTTGATAACTTCGCAGAAGATATTCTATCATAGGAAACGTTTCTGCTATTGTTATCAATTCTCCAAGGTCAGTAAGAAATATAGGGAGATTTAGCTTTCAAAATAATAGTGATTTTTTTCCCCCAGAATCCAGAACAGGCAAATGTCTATGAGTCTCATTGGACTGACAGTCCTTTTGCAACAATCTTAGGAGTGATGCTCTAGGTCTCTTTAAAGCCTCAAGAATGTTTCTAACTCTTCAGGAACAACTAAATATTGCATAGATTGCTTTTTGTGCTGCCAGCAACAAACATTTCATCCTTTGTGGTCCCTTAAAGTCATCCTCAGTCATGCTAGAAAACTTGTTTTCCAACCAGGAGAAAGCACACTATAGTCTGGTCCCACTACCAGACGCTGTCATCTCTGAGGAAGAGACAGTTCTGTGGCACTATGTGCTCAGTGGTACACACAGGCCCTCCCCTTGACAAGTCCTATGAAAATGTCATTACAAATATATGCTAAAAAGGGCTAGGTAGACACTTTTAAAAATCATAGTTATCATTTTCCACAATCTTCAGAGGAAAGATGTCAGCCGTGACTTTTTTTTTTTTTTTTTTTTGGTGAGACAGGGTCTCGCTTTGTAGTTCAGGCTGGCCCTGAGCTCACTATGTAGCCCAGGCAAGCCTCAAACTCAGCAATCCTCCTGCCTCTGCCTCCCAAGTGCTGGGATGACAGACTTGAGCCACCAAGCCTGGCATCTGTGGTATGAGGTACTGATTGCCAGTGGGCGTACTATGCCCAGTATTGTATGTGGTTACCGGGGATTGAACCAGAGACCTTGTGCTTGCGAGGCAGGTGCTGGAACCACTGAGCCAAATCTCCGGCCTAGCCATGACAATTTTAATTCCATTTAAAAGAAAAACTTCTCATTAGATGTTTATAGTACTTTTAATCACATGTCACACATGCTAAGGGAACTTTTTTCAAGAATTCTCTACCTACAAAAGTCACAGTTTTATATTATTTGTCTATGTTTATTTATTCATTTTTATATTAGGTTTTTAGTACATAATGATTACATTTATCATGGGGAGTTCAGCCGCTTCTTTCTTACCCACCTGATGCTATCTCCTTTGTTTATATTCAGTAGTTATTTCTTGGGCAATTGGGGTTCTGATGAGAAAGTCTTTGTCTCTGCCTGTCTGTGTTTTCAAGATTTCTACCTATTTTCTTTTCCACAGATTTTTTTCTGTTGTAACATGTAGTTCTTTAATAAATTTGATGTTAGTTTAGAACATGGTGACATATATGAACCTAGACTTGATCTTGTAGATAACCAGCATTACTAAAGAGGCTATCTTTTTTCCTCCAGTGTATATTTGGCACCTTTGTCAGTGATCATATAGTTGAATGTGTCTGGGGTTGTTTTTGCTTTCTTTATTTGACTGCAATGATCCACTCCAAACAGACAAGGTTAAATGTCACATGGTTTCTCCTACAGGAGAAACGCAATATGTAAATAAAGAGGAAAATAATGGATAGATAATAGGAAGGAAAGAGATCTTCAAACAAGAAGGCAAGTAAGAGATGGAGGGCAGAGAGAAATAAATGAAAAAGAATTAAAAAATGGAAATGGGAGTTTTTTTCAAATGGGAACAGGATTAAGAATTAAAAGGAGGGATGGGGATGGGAACAAAATAGGACCAAAATGCATTCTGTACATGTATCAACTCCCCACAATGAATGTGATCATCGCATGTTGTAAAGATGTACTAATAAAAAAGCGGCCCTGGAAACAGGTATGTAATTTGGCTTGCTTAATCTTCCTAGAAGGATTTGGTTAGCAGGACACTGAGTAGCTCACAGAGACAACTATAAAACTGAACATCTCGATGTCTAGGAAGAAAGAAGTCATTACATATTGAGAAATAACAATGGCAAATACTCTTGTACAATATCTTCATATTTGCTCTGTGGCACTACATTAACAAAAATTTTAATTCAAAGAAATGCTAATTTGAGTAACGAGCTGATCTTAGCACCACCTACACATTCTAAAACGTAGGAATGTAAGTTTCCTAAATGACAAGGTGCTATTATAAAAAAAAAAAAAAATTGAGGGGCCGGAGGGTTAGCTCAGTGGTTCTGGCGCCTGCCTCACAAGTACAAGGTCCTGAGTTCAGTCCCCAGTTACCACATAGAATGCTGGGCGTGGAGACTCACGCCCACCAGCAGTCAATACCACATACCACAGTGCCGGGCAGGGTGGCTCACGCCTGTAATCCCAGCACTCGGGAGGCAGAGACAGGAGGATTGCTGAGTTCGAGGCTTGCCTGGGTTACATAGTGAGCTCAGAGCCAGCCTGAACTACAAAAAAGCAAGACCCTGTCTCAAAAAAAAAAAAAAAAAAAAAAAAAAAAAAAAAAAAAAAAAAAAAAAAAAAAAAAAAAAAAAAAAAAAAAGGAAAAGGGAGGAACTGCTCAACCAAATGCTTTTGGTTTTGTTTGCTTGGTTTGAGTTGGTTTTGATTTTTGTTGTCATATTGTTAAAGATATTTTCCTATGTTTTTCTAAGTTTCTTCAGGAATCTCTTCAAAGAGCCATCAGTCATAAGCAAAATAAAATATTTGTCCCATAGTACAGGAATGAAAACATGTTTTGTACTACATAAAAAGGTAGATGAATTTTATGAACACAATGGAAAAAACACCCAAACTCTTACATGATTACAATTATATAAGTTAGCAAAGCCAATGTATGGTTACTAACAAGTAAGAGTTTGATAATCCAAGAAAAAAAGGCAATGTCCAGGATATCAAGAGTGCTGGACATATTAATTGTGCCTTTTTAAAAAACATTTGGATACTGCTTCTGTGAATAGTCATTGAATTGTAAAGTCACATATGCCATTTGGCATGTACACTGCCTGAAGCAAAGCAATCCAGTAACATTCATCTTCTCATTTAAAAAAATCTTGCTCTTGCATTAATATTGGATGTCTTAACATTAGTTCCGACATTAATGAATATATTTCATGGAGCTGCCTTTCACTGTCCTAGGCCCTGTATATCAAAACAGAGAGGATGAAAGCCAAAGGGTGTATACCTACTAAGTCAGTCATGAAGAATATATCTTCCTTTGGAAAGTGCTTTCCTCAGTAAGCTATAGAATTTTCTGCATCCCACTCTTAATTTTATATGATTATACACCATACGATGACTCTCATAGTCTTCATAACTTCCATTAATTACTCAAGCGCTATCTTACACTTCAAAAGAAAAAAATTTAGTGTTTATTATTGTGATAAAACATCTGAGGAAAATATTTTAAAGAAGGAAATATTTATTTTGGCATACAACTTCAGAGGACTCAATACATGGTCTCCTGGTTCCATCACTTTTAGGCCTTCTGCAAAGGCAGAAAGAAGCATGTGTGGAAAGATTGGTGTCTTTCCACAGGAAGCAGAGAGAGATGGGAGAGGTCTGTGTTGGAGTGGTTCCTCCTTTTTATTTTGTTCCATCCAGGATCCCAGTCTACTGGATGGTGCTACCCACATTCATGGTATATCTTTAGTTTGCTGTCTGTCTTAAGTACTGTTTCTCCTTGATGAGATAAAATACCTGACACTCAAAGTAAAGAGAGAAAAAGTTTATTCAGCTCTCGGTTTGTAGAGGTTTTAGTGCATAGTCAGCTGCCTCCAAGGCAGAGAGTGACAATTCAGATAAACATCATGGAGGATAAATCATTCATGGAGGGCATAGGGTAGCAATCAAGCAAGGAACCTGAATGACTTCTTTCTGCTCCTTTAGTACTCTATCTAGTCTACTGGGCTTAGGACACTGCCAAATCAATTAGTGGACTGAGTTACTAATCTCTCATGCTTAGTCCGGGCATCATATTCTCTAGATTCAGCCATCTCTGAAAAAGCCCCACCTATGACCACATGAGGCTTTCAGGGGACATCTAGACACAAACTGAAACAGTGTTCCGTGTGCCAGTAACTTGTGGAAATACACTCACAGACACAGCCAGAGTTATCCTTTACCAATTTCCTAGGCATTTCTCAATTCAGCAGTTTGACAATCAAGATTAATGATCACAAAAACCAAACAAACACAATCAAACACTTTCTTCAGCTCACCTAAAAGTCAAAGAGTTTTTTTCTCATCTTTAAATGTCAGCAAATCCAGGAAATTTAGTTTGAATAAGGCCCAAGGTCAGAAGAACTTTTTTATAAAAATGTGAAATCTATTATCCAGTTTTTACAAAGAAATTTTAATTTAAAAGCCATAAATAATTTCTTAAGATTAATTATCTTCTTCAAAAGAAAGGATCATAAAAGTCAATTACAGGCAAAAGTTACAAAGAAAGGAATTATGATTTTCCAATTATTGCCTTATGTGTTTTTTTTACCTTTTATTTGATGATAACTTGTATTTAATATATTTTTTTCTTTAGACACTTTAAAAGTCTCTCAAGTACTTTTATCAATTTTCTGCCTTTGCTTTTGCTTTTGGACTGCTATTTCTGATTAACAGGAGCTCGAAAGTCTCTTGTTGGAAGTCAGAATGCAGCTGTTTAATAATGGTACAGTGAGCAGTTGACATTTTGCTGGGTGAACATCTTTTCAACAAAATGATCACATCTATGGCACATCAGTCACTCAACTCAACCAAAATAAAGTCAGCTTAACAGAACAATATCTCATGATAAATACTTTCCCTTGAAACTTCCCATCTTTTCTTCCACATTTCTCTAATGATAAATGATGTTCTCTCACCTTGATGCTCTTTTCCCCTGAACAGCAAACCCAGCGTCCTGTGACCACATCTTATCGAATTCACTAGAACACTGAGATGTTTAAGGCAATTTTCAAGCAACGTCTTGTCTGACTCAGACTATTACCAGTTGAATCAATAAACACAAAGAAATAGCCCAAAGTTGATAAGGGCAGTAGTCTGCCATCATCCAATGCAAGGAGTTAGTAAGAGATCTCTTTGTACTATCTATCATCTTTTCATTGTTGGGCAAAGGGTCTAAAGAGCGCTAAGTCATCAACTTATAACAGGACCTTTGATTGTCTTCACCAGGGACATAGGTAACAGGTGAACATAAACTCTGTCTAATCATTGATGTTCAGTGGTTTCTTCCCTTCATGTAGTGGAAGAATGACTTTAGCTCTTGAATGCTTTTGGTAAGACAGTTAAGAGAAACTGTTTGAAATACAGGCCTCAAATTAGTTTTTGAAACACTATTCCAATGAAATTGTTCCATGCATACATAGAATTGCACTTGACTTTTACTACAGGATTAATTAGTTAGATATTTGTTAAGTGGAAAATATTATATATTTAAAACTTGTAGCACACACTTCTTCACTGGCGTCATTTCAAATTTATATAAAAATTTTAATTACAAGCCCATTAGCAGTAAGAATTAAGGATTTTAAGTTAGCTATATAAAAATTGCATATATTCTATTTCACATGACATCCTCCTTTTTGTAAAGTATAAAATATTCATATACCCTATTATGCAAAATAAATATTGTATCTGCTTACTCTGGTTGATATTCAGGTACTTTTGATGTAAAGTAAGATTGAAGTATATGTATTTCTTAGAAATTTACAGAAATTTCACAAAAATGTTTAAAAGTATACTGGTAATATCAAGAAATATGATAGCATTAGCAAAAACACACTTAAAATGATTTGGTTTATGAAAAGTTAGATAAAACAATATGCAAATAACAGTATCTGATATTCTTCACTCAACAAATGGTAATACTTTTGTCTTAGAAACTGGTGTAATGCTAAATACTTTTGGAGGTAATATAATTTTTTTGAATGATTTTTATAAACAACAAATATATTGATGTGACAAACAGGATAATTATTTTTAATAAGTATTCTGATACTGATATAACAGGTTGGTGTCTTATCTCTATAGCTTTTGTTCTTATTTGTGAAGGCTCCAATATTTATGGAAACTATATTATTTTAGTAGATAAAGGTGAGTAAATTATATTATTGAAAACATTTATTGAAAAGAAAACAAATTTAATTTGGTTATTTCTTGGAAATAAACTATTATGAGGATTTACAATAACAACAATGATCATACAAGAGTGGACAAAGGGCAGTTGGGATACCACTATATGGTAAGAAAAAGAAGAATATTTCCATAAACAAATGCTTAAAGATTTTACTGACACTTTCTGTGTCATTTTTAAAAAGTTCAAATGTGTGTAATAATTTTAAGTATTGATTTTGAACTTTCATGGTTCACTACCACAAAGAGTAATTCCATAAAATGTATGACAATTTTTCATTATTTCATTATCTCCTCTGAGATCAACTCATCAGCAAAAAACAAAACAAACATTTGACAAGGTCATATAACTTGAAGTCAGAAAAGATAAATCAGAACAGCATCATATTTGTCACCATCACAAATTCTTACCACCTCAGGGTTTATTATGAAAAAAATGTACCTTGAGAAAAATTCTTAAATGAGCTTTTATAGTCACGTTGGCTAGAAAACTTGAAACTATGTTACAAAATTCTTATGAGGTTGAATGACTGATTACAAGCCATTTAAAATAATTCATAAAAAATGCATATGGAAAAATACTATTACAACTAGCATTATTAACATCATCATTATTAGCTTTTAAATATTTTGTATTAAGACCTTTATGAAGTTCAATTCCTTAAAGTGCTATGAAAGCATTTTAACTGATCTCTCCTTTCTGCTGCTCTTTTTTTACTCCTATCTACACAAATGTTTTAACTGAAGTTGACAGAAGAGTTTTGAAATACAAAACTTAAAATAATTATAATTACAATCATAAACCATGCTACAGAGAGGATAAGTAATATCACATCTTCAGCTAGTGCTCTCTTTAGGCTTGGCAGTTTCCTCTGAATATGTAATCTTGGAAAACTCTGAATATGATGTAGAGCAAAATGATTTTTTTCACAGAATTCTGTAAGAGACAGCCCTCCTCTATATCTATATCTGGTGCTTCTGCATCTGTGCAGCCAATCACATACAGGTAAGAAGATAGCGGCAAAAAATGCACTAGTACTGAATATATATACTCTTTCCTTTCTTGTTATTATTACCTAATGAATCCATTATGAAAATGAATTACATGGCATTTACATGGTTAGTTATCATAAAATAATATAGGAATGACTTAAAGTACATAGGAATGTGTAGATTATATATAAATACAATGCATTTTTTTTCTTAGTGACTGGACCATACAGGGCAGGGTTCCTTGAAGGAATCTTGTAACAATACCAAGGTATTACTATAGTATGTCCTTTAACTACTCACTTTTTTTTTTTTTTTTTTTTGGAGACAGGGTCTCGCTTTGTAGTTCAGGCTGGCTCTGAGCTCACTACGTATCCCAGGCAAGCCTTGAACTCAGCAATCCTCCTGCCTCTGCCTCCCGAGTGCTGGGATTACAGGCGTGAGCCACCACACCCGGCACTGTGGTATTGATTGCTGGTGGGAGTGAGTCTCCATGCCCAGCATTGTATGTGGTTACCGGGGATTGAACTCAGGCCTTGCACTTGCGAGGCAGGCACTGGAACCACTGAGCTAACCCTCTGGCCCTTAACTACTCACTTTATCAGTATGTCATAGATTAGGTCTAGAATGTCCATAAAATTTACCCATGAGTTAATCTACTAATGAGTTGGTCAGAAGAGGTGGGTCGCCGGGGACATGACCTGGAAGGACATATGTCCCACTTTGGCTTTTTCTTTCACTTTCTGCTTCCTGGCTACTATACCTTGAGCAAAACTCCTCCTCCAGACCTTTCTATCCCATAGTTCCTTCCTTGAAGCCAGCCAGCTGTACACAGAATTCTGCAAAACACGTGAGCCAAAATAAATCTCTCCTATTTTAAGTTTTGCTTTTCAGTATTTTATCTCAGAAATGAGGAAAGTGTAACTAAGAAAATATTTTCCTATTCATAGTTGCATGAAGAACTAACTTCAAAGGAGCTAGGAATCTCCCACTGTATTTGTCAGCTCTCTCACTGAGGGGAAAAAAATACCTGACTTGAAAGAGAAGAGATTAGTGAAAGCAGTTAAGAAACATATGAAGAAATGTTCAGCATCACTTACTCATTCAAGAGACACAGATGAAACAACACTGAGATTCCATCTCACTCCACAAAGAATGGCTGGTATCTCAAAATTAACCAGCAACAAATGCTGGTGAGGCTTTTGGGAGAAAGGAACCCTTCTCCACTGTTGGTGCGAATGTAGACTGATACAAACACTATGGAGATCAGTGTGGAGATTCCTCAAAAAAACTTGGATTAGAGATCCCATTTGACCCTGCTATTCCGTGCTAGGGGTATACATGAAAAAATTAAAAGATTTATATCACAGCAACATATGTGCACCCATGGTCATAGCAGCTCAGTTTTGGACAGCTAAATCTTGCAAACAACCCAAGAGCCCATCAACTGGAGACTGCATAAAGAAGATGTGGTTTTTCTAGACAATGGAGTATTACTCTGTCATAAAGAATAAGTTTGAGTCATTGATATCCAAATGAATGTAGCTTCAAGACATATTTATAAGTGAAATAAATAGATCACAGATCTGTAAATATCGTATCTTTTATCTGGTATGAGAAACTGAAGATGTAATGAGCTCTAGAATATATGGTAGATATGGTGAAACAGAAAATCTTCAGAGGGAAATGGGGTTTAGGAGTAACAAGGGGATGAAAAAATATGATGGTAATAAAAAAAGGAAAACAAAGCTTATGTATTAGGGATGGGGGTTGTAGGGTGGGTGGAGGCATGGGGAAAGTGAAAATTAAATTGTGTCATATACTGGTACAAATTCTCAATACTGTGTGTGATCGTGATGTGTACATATAATGTACCAATAAAGATTCAAGATAAAAGAAGCAGAGAGATTTATTTGGCCCAAGGTTTGTGAGATTTTACTCCAGGGTTAGTTGACTCCAAGGGAGACACATCATGGTGGAAAGGCCTGGCAAAGGAAGGCAGCTTAGCTCCAGATGGCCAGGAAACAGAACGCATGACAGTGCCAAAGTGGAAGGGGACTAAGACCAGATACACAGTAGCCCTCAAAGTCATAATTCCATTACCAAACGCACCCAGAAGTGTGCTTTACAAATCTTTAGGCAGCTCCCAAGTGATTAAATGGACTATTTTCACCTTCATTTCTCTGCCACCTTCCCTGTTCTGCTTCACAAATACCTTTGTTTCTGAGATGAAAATTAGAAGATGCATGTGCTCTTCTGTATCTCTTAAAAGTCATCCAATGGTGTGTCACTCAGAAATAAGTCTCTTTAAAAGAAGAAACCTGTTGATTGAACTTGCTTGACATGATGTGTGTAAGGTGACAAAGCTCAGAAAGATACTTAATCAATTCTGACTGAGGATGATAATTTGAGAGATGAAAGAAAATCTATGTGGATTTCTTCAGAACACTATGAGCCATCAAAAGCAAGTTATCTATTTAAAGATTAATCTGCTGAAACATGTTTAAGAGAAAATAATTTTAAAGTACTCTATGGCCATGTCAGAATATTTTTGAGCAGCATAACAAGAGGGGTGCTATGCTTGTTGCTTGAATTATAAATGTCATTCAGGCACCTACTCTGCTCTGGAGGAACACTGAGAACAGTCTTTGGTGACATTTTCTGGGGTGTTTACATTTTAATGTGTCCATGAAGAATAAGAGGAAGTAATTCACGCTTAATAAAATGAAGGAAAACTTAAGCCCAACAAGGCTGTAAATCAGCTGATGGTAATCGTAACAGAAGATTCATTTGACATAAAGATGTATAAATCAATTAGAAAAAAAATATTTTTTTCAATTTATAGAACCTCTTTGAAATCAAAGATAAAGAATTAGTGTAAAAAATCAATGTGTATCAATAAGGATTCTAACACATTAACATGCATTATCCATATTCAGAACAAAGATTAATTAACTGCTGGGCTTGGGACTTTATCAGATTGAGCATTAGCCCTCTGCATTTCACTCAACTTTCCTCACTGTGTTCCATGAAATGAACCCCTAAAGGAGCCCTGTCTGCATATCTTGATTCTAAGGCTCCTTCAGGATACAAGTGCATAATCATTAACTGATGTGTTAGCTTTTTGGATGGAAAAGATAGTTTTGGATTTTCTTGTCAACATCTTGGAAAGGCTAGGAGTATTTGCTAGTTTGATTTCTCTCAAAGGACTCCATCATTCAGGTGCTACACATTTTGTTATGTCAGAATAAATTTCTTACCTCATTAAATTGGTTGATTTTTTCAGAACTGAGAAAGGCAAAATAAATGTGGCTGTTCCTTTTCTCTCCCTCTCTGTATCTATTGACATACGTGCACATATGTGTGCATAAATACATAGATGACATTTAATAGCATTTTATTAATTTTCACATGGAGATTTCTCAAAAAATTTTGATCCCAACAATCTAAATTCAAGTGAAGTTACAGTCTCAGTTGCATAAAATCGAATGTTACAATGTAACTTGAGCCAAAACAAAATTCTATTTTTTGATCCATATAAAGAGAATCTGAATATAACCAATACAGGAGTAGTTTTTTGTCTTCTTCATAAAGACAGACCACTTTCTTAAGGAGGGAAAGACTGAGAAAAGTAAATAACTTCGAGGTAACCAACTACCTTTAGTTACCTCAAAAACCTATGATCTTATCCAAAAAAATAAGACAAAACAAATTAAACTTTTAAAATTGCTGCCTCTTTTCCTTGTACATTCATTCTTTCAAGCAACTAGTACCATTATTGATTTTTTTTCTGTGTGCTATACACTGTCTGAGCTGTAAAGAAAGCAATGATAGATAAAGTACTTGTTTTCCTCCTGCTTCCAATGTAATAAAGAAATTTGACCAGGACATAGGAAACACAATATGCAGTGACGGAGCCTCCAGAAAGAAGAGGATTGTAATAGCAAATTGGCCAGATTTTTTCATCTTTTATTTCACTTACATTATCAGAAATCTAATTAAGAGTTAAAATGATTAGGAGTTAAGCGAGATCAGGAAATGTAAGAGTGTTTGAGTACAGGAATGGATTATATAACAGCTCCACCCCACAAACATCACAGCACCTTTGATAGATTATGGGGCAGGTCCTTGATATTACTTCAGTGTGCACACAGTGTAGAAGTAGCAGCCCCATGAGGACCATGTGCTGGACACGTGGTCCCCAATGTGCGCATTTTGGGACAGTGCTTGAGTCCATTTGAGTAAAGCTCTCATACAGGACTGTGGCCTCTCAGCCAACATCCTGTCCTGTTTGT
This sequence comes from Thryonomys swinderianus, assembly GCA_004025085.1. Classification (NCBI taxonomy): domain Eukaryota; kingdom Metazoa; phylum Chordata; class Mammalia; order Rodentia; family Thryonomyidae; genus Thryonomys; species Thryonomys swinderianus. The sequence continues at coordinate 77,093 of PVIC010001130.1, forward strand.
TACGTGACTCCACCTTCTCAAACCCACCCTCCCGTCTGTCCATGAGTGTTTCAGCAGACACTGACCGGTAAAGCTGTCCAAGGCCAGATTCTGAACCTCCTGAGAGGTCGGTTGGTCCGCAGGCTGTGGGTTATTGTTAAGCTGAACCTCCTGAGTTAAGTAACCTCCTCAGATATTTCATCGTAACAATGTAAAAGGAAGTAGAGCATGATGACTATTGGCCTCAAGAATACAACCCTGAGCATAGTAATACATAAGGCAGAGATACAAATAGAACTTAACAAATGAGTTAATAATTGTATTTTTCAGTCTAATACAGGTGCAAGAAGATAAATGACCAGATCAACTTTGCCCTAAAATATCAAGGATTCCAAAACCAAACAACAGAACTGGTCCAGTAATTTAAAAACCTACTATCCGTTTGTATGTTCCCTTTTCCAAATAGGGTAATTATATTTTCTAAGTGCAAATTTAGAAAACAGCATGAAAAAGTGTTGAAATTTTGTCTGCCTTGGAAAATCCAATTTCATATTTCTGTATTTATTGAAGAGCTTTACTTCATGTGCTATGTGTACTGTTTGAAGTCATACATAGGATTTACCATCACTTCCAAATTCAATTTAGATACTTTCTAAAATAATTTCCATATGTTTAATGAGTTTTGTAAATCACCTCTGAGAACACACAGACTAATATGCTTTGTGAAGCTACAGCAAGAGCGATCCTCACAAAAGGAAGCTATGCTAATGAGTGAATTGTATTGAAATATTCTTTTCACTGTATGTTTTCTATTATTTTAATCAAGCAAGTGACAGAGACAATCTCCACACTTATTGTGCAACAACAACAACACCTGCAGAAAAATGAGGATTGTGACAGTTAACAAATGTGAAGCATCAAGGATGTTAAAATGAGCAATATTTTATCAAGTCCAAAAACAATTCCTCTATCCTGCAAGAGTTTATATTGCCATTCATAGCAGTTAAGCATATAATTGTAACAGTCTCTGCAATTCAGACACATTTTCACTGTACCTTAGTTCTCTATAATTGAAAAAAATAACAAGAAAAAAAACAAATTATTTTAAAAATATTTTTGTTCTAAGAATTATTAATCAGAAAAATATGTTCAACTGAAGGAAAGAAACAGTTTTACTAAAGTGGCAAAATTTTTGTTTTTATGCCCATCAAGAATTCCTCAGTGACACAAAAATATCCACTCTTATTTGCAAATAATTACAATGTACGTGAGAATGAGGCGTTGTAAGCTTCACCCGATATGTACTCAGGTATCAAGCCAACAGAAGTATTTTGAAAAGACCTTATCTTTAAGAAATGATAAAAGAGAAACAAATTAAAGAAACCACGATGCTCAAAAAAAAAATACTGGAAGTATGAATGACCCTTAATAAGTTTGACATAAGAAAGGTACTGAAGTTTAGATTTCTACATTGTGGTCATTTATTGGCATCAAACCACACTGAACATTTAAATAATCCTTCAGCCTCTCTCTGAGAGCCTTTGTCCTCTGGAAGGAAAATATAAGACATATTAATGCTGCCTCCATTCATTTAATAATTTTCTTTTCTTCCCTCATTTAAACAGTTAAAATGAAACTGGTCTCTAGATCTGTTCAATATTGGCATAGGTCTATGAAAAAATCTTTATTATTAAAGCAAACTGGAAAACTAGTCTTCCATAAATTCAAAAGATAAGCTACCATTTTGCTACAAGGAGTTCCTGAGAGATTTATTTTAAAACATAAAAGTATGAGAATATACAAGCTCTTAGCCACTTTTTACCTTTGGAATGCCATCAAATATGCCAATCAATGTCAATGTTCTAAAAGCCTAAAACTTTGGATGAATCAGGTATCAAAGTAGTTGTTTAGAATACTTGTAAAAAATAAATTTATTGGACCAGGGATTTAGCTCCGTGGTTCTGGCTCCAGCCTAGCAAGTGCAAGATTTCTAGTTCAATCCCAGGTAACCACATACAACAATACCAGGGGTGGTGGCCATCAGTAATCAGTAACACACACCACAGTGCTGGATGTGGTAGCTCATATCTGTAATCCCCGCATTTGGGAGGCAGAGGCAGGATTGCTGAATTGGAAACTTGCCTGGGCTACATAGTGAGCTCAGGGACAGCCTAAACTACAAAGCGAGACCCTGTCTCAAATAAATAAATAAAAATATTTAATTTTGATTGATTCATATTACTAATATATTTCAATCACCTCTAGTTGTAGGATCTGGGAAAGTATAAGGCAGAAAGAAGAGTATATAAGATAGAGAAGTATATAATATAGTACATGAAATGAAAAAAATAGTATATATAAAATGTTCTGCAGAATCATAGGAAAGAAATATTTCTTTGTATTAGGGTATGTTTAGGAATAGTGTCAATGAATCCATTTACTATTTCCCCATTACCCATCCACTAGTCTATCATCTGTTTAATAAAATAAAAGTTTAATTGATTTGAATATATCACAACCCTTCCTAAATCTGACTCCCTAGGACACAAAAGGGAATCTTTAAAAATAGGGACATTTTAGAGCAAATTAACTACAACAAAGGCTTCATCTACACAAAAAGAATTGGATGTCTTCTCAAACTCCTAGTTTGTTATATCCTTAATAACAGTGGAGAAACAACTGGTATGAAATAAAGAAGAAATGATGGCATCAGGAATTCTAGTGTTATGTGTTCAAATCCTACTAAAAGGCATGTGGTATAAAAATGTTCAGGGTAATGAATAAATATTTCATATAGTTTGCATTCTACGTTATTGTTCTCAGGCAGCCATTCACTTGAAGCAAAACAAAGCAACTTTCAGTGAATATGTCATGAACCTACCACCTGAATATAACTCAGAGTAGATAATACTGAATTAATTTTTTGGGGGGCGGACAAGGTCTCTCTTTGTAGTTCAGGCTGGTCCTGAGCTCACTATGTAGCCCAGGCAAGCCTCGAACTCAGCAATCCTCCTGCCTCTGCCTCCCAAGTGCTAGGATTACAGGCGTGAGCCACCACACCCAGCCACTGAATTAATTTTTATAAACTTTGATTCTCTTAATTCTGCATAACATCTACCTATATCACCCTTCTCATTAACAGAGCTCTGCCTAATGGCTAAGAACTCAGTGTAGATAGCTTTCAATGTCCGTCCTACTTATGACTCCCTCTTTAGTATCAGTAGACATGATGTACATGTCTTTGATGTTGACATACTTTGGTATTGTGCTGGTTTGTACCACAGCTGGTTTGTGTGATACACAACACAAAATATAAATGAAACTGTTACTTCTGAGACTTCAGCTTCTGTTATGAACAGTTTCTCCTTCATGTTTTCTCATGCGTTCTTCATGCTTTCTAATTTGCAATGTTGTGTACCCCTATAAGAAGGTCATATAGTAAGGAATAAAGGTCTTCCAAGTGTCAGGAAAAAAAAAAACAATGTTTGCCAATAACCTGTGAATAAGCTTATACATCAATTTATGAGCCTGAAAAAAAGGCCAAATTTCTCTTGTGTTGTTTTACTTTTTGAGACAGGACCACACTATATAGTTCAGACTGCCCTTGACCTCATTATGTAGCTGAGGCTGGCCTTGAAATCGCAGCAATCCTTCTGTTTCAGCCTCTGGAGTGCTGGGATTACAAATGAGCACCAACTGGGCCAAAAACTCATCTGCAAAATCACAAGAGAAAACCTGAGCTGGAACCACACAGTGGAGCGGTTTGCAAATGTTGTCATTTTCAGCTGTTAAATATTAAGATAGTTTGTTATGCAGCAAAAGCTAACTGATACAGATATTGTTCCCTGGAAGTGCAATACTACTATTTCAAAAACATGAAATACCGAAATAGCTTTGGAACTAGGAAGTAGAATTTGAGAAGAGGATAAGTGAAAGTCTTGTGTATTAGAAAAGAGGCCCCTAAAGCATTATGGTCTCTGACAAAGCTGCAGGAAAGGGATTGAGAAAGTCAGATAAATCCTATTGGAAACAGATGAAAGAGGGATTTTTATTATATGGTTGCAGAATTTTTCTCAATACTATTGCCTGCAGCTATGTGAATTGTAGAAAATGTACTCAATAAACAAGACAATCTAAGTAAAGTATTGCACACTCCATCTGTCTTCTTTCTACTTCCAGGAAAATATAAGAGAAGAGAGAACAATAAAATTAAGTGTCAATTAAAGAAAAAGGAGCCAAACTTGATGGTTTTGAAATTTCCCAGTGTCTACAGATAACAGAACATGATTTAAAGTTAAAGCTGAGAGTATAAAATATTTTTAAGATCTCAGAAAGATCAAAGATGGTATCTCAGAGTATTATCAGGTCAGACAAAGAAATACTATGAAGAAATTCTGCATATATAAATCTAAACAAAATAGAGCTTCTTGAGGGCCGGAGGATTAGCTCAATGGTTCCGGTGCCTGCCTCGCAAGTGCAAAGTCCTGAGTTTGATCCCTGGAAACCACATACAATGCTGGGCGTGGAGACACACCCACAAAGCCATGAACACCACATACCACAGTGCCAGGCGTAGTGGTTCACGCCTGTCCTCCCAGCACTCAGGAGGCAGAGACAGGAGGATTGCTGAGTTCCAGGTTTGCCTGGGCTACATAGTGAGCTCAGAGCCAGCCCAAACTGCAAAGCGAGACGGTCTCAAAAAAAAAAAAAAAAAAAAGTAGAGCTTCTTGAAAAATTAAGTACATTCTTTCTGGAAATATCAGCAAAGGGTATTGAGGAAAGATTATATCAAATATGGGTTGGTATAATTTTCCTTTTGTTTTTATTTTTAAATTTTTGGACTGTTGGATTAAATGCCAAAAAAAAAAAAAGATATAGACCTTATTTAGGGGACCATATTCTAGAATTTGGATTGATATTTTGTTGGAATGATTACCTGAGGGAGTCTTGGGAGAGAAAAATACTGTATATGTACACACACACACACACACACACACACATACATATATATACCAATATATTTGACATGAGGCAGAGATATGTCATTGTGAGCTCAGGTAGAATGTGGTTACAAGACAGCTAGATGGGTCTCCAACTATTCCTGCCTTGTTGTCTTTACATCCTTATGTAGCGCCTCTCATATTGTTATCATACTGTGCAATATATGACAAAAAGCACATGACAGAAATGATGACATCTTACATCTAAAACAAGGCGGTAAAAGCTACCACCTTCTGTTGGTGATGCTCTCCTTCTTTTAATTGTTTCTTTTGGATCTCTGCTCTCAGAAACCAACTGCCATGTCAAGTATCTCCATGATCAACACATGGTGAGCAGGGGAGATCTCCACTCAACGACAAGCAAGCTCTATCACATACAATGCAAGTGATTTCAGATGTGGATTCTATAGCAAGATGTCAGCTGTATGGATGTTGAAGCCTGGACCAACAACTTAACTAAAACTTCACAAGAGCCCTTGGGCAGTAAACACCCAATTAAGCCATTCCCAGGTATGTAACTCATAAAAGCTATAAAATAATCATGTTTAATAATTCTACATGCTAAGCTTAGACAACACATTGTTCTAGTTAATTACTACAGCCTCATAAAATACTTTGAAATGATTCATTTTTATCACTAATGTGACAAACTTACTTGGAGCTTGCCAGTGCCGGCCCATGGAAGAGTAAAACTGAGAAACAGATACTATAGGTTCCAATAGGACTTCCCCAAATCGCTTATTCTTTGCAAGAGTCTTTCTTTAAAATTTTTCAGGCTCTGTGCTTAGACACTGATAAGTATGATACGGGAATAATCTAGTTTATTCAGGTACATTTATTCATGAATTGAGAGCAAATCATATTATACCCAGTATTTCTATACATTTCTGACTGAATAAAAAATGTTATCCCAGGAATACATCTTAGTCTATCCTGTGAGGTTTATTTATTTCATGAAATTGACAGAAATTGCCTTTCCTGACGCCAAATGGAAGTAGAATCCTGGAAGAAAATGTATTTTCCTGAACTTGAAAACTATTATTTTTAGGAAAATTAACGTTGAATTACTAATCATCGCCCTCATGCAGCTGACTCAGATTGTGGCAAATTTGAGGGCAGCCTGGGCTATACAATCAGTACAAGGACAGCCTGAACTATGAAGGAGACTATACATCCAAATCAATCACACACATGCACATGCAAACACACAGAAACCTATTGAATTACAAGTGAAAATTTGTGAGGTCTACATATTCGATGTTGCATCCGAAAATTAAAAGATAACTAATGAGTTCTGATAGTTAATCTTATAATATGCTAACATTCACATTAAATAAAAAAGTAGCATTTGTCTTTCGCTTTCTCAATATCACTGAAGAAATTGCATGAAATAATAATGAATAGAAAGTTTAGGAAATAGTCTATGTTATCAAATAAAATACTGTGTGAATTTTGAGGGACATGAAATTATTTTTGTTTGATGGAACAAGAATAGTGATGCATTATAGAGCTATGGGAAATATCTCTGGATACAGGTTAAAGAAGATCTCAATTCTAGCCCAGCCATTTGTTTTTCTGATTATGTATACCCAAATGCACAATGATTTTCTCAAAATTTTGCATTTGAGTAACCATATCAGGATATTTTCTATCTCTCTATTCGGAGAAGAATCACATAACATTCTGAGGTTCCAGTTTCTGTTTTGAAAAGTGGGAAAATTATACTTTTATTGAGTTCTGAAAGTAAGCTTTTCATTGCAATTTCATTGAACTGTAGATTTTACTCCATACTATTTCTTCCAAGTGCTGAAAAAAATTATTTTTAAAAAATAAAAGTTTACTGTGAGGGGCAAAGTAATGAAGAAAAGAAAAGTGATATAAAAACCAACTTTGAGACTTGGATGGCAAAATGAAGTGAAATGTCCCAGGGAAGGGAGAACGTATAATACAAGTAGACAGAACTGGTGAAGGCTGTGATTGTGAAGGTGCAGGTATACCATGCATAAGAGGGTTAAGGTACAATAAAAAGTTGGTCAGAGTGAGCTTTGCATTTAATTAATTGTATAGTTTATGATACCCTAGCAAAGGTGAGGGTGGCAGTCATTATTGAAAGCATCCAACAATATAGAACTGAGAAGGAAACATTGTTCTTGGCATTTAGATATAGCCAGGTATCATACTGCTCCTAAGGGGAATAAGAACATTTAACCCCATCTCCCTGAAATACCCGTTTTGTGTGCACAAGACACTTCCTGAGTCAAGGGGACATTGTAAATGTGCCCAGACTTGATTGCATCATCTAAAGGACAAATGTTATGGTATAGATACAAAATGTTCCCCCAAAATCTTGTGTTTTCAGAGGTGGGTATTTCAGAAGGTGATTGGATCATGGGGTACACTATTCATCACTGGATAAATCCATTGAGGTTGTAGCTGAATGTACGAGAAACACAACCCAGCAGGAAGATGTAAATCACAGGGTGTGACCTGAAAGGTTGTAGTCTTGCCCTTGGCTCCTTCCTTCTGTCTCTGCCTCTTCTCCCTGTGCCATGGTGGGGCAGTTTTCCTCCTCTGGCCACTTCGCCATGCCATGTCTAGTTCAAGGCTAGCCAAGAATAGATTGAACCCTCTGAAACAAACAAACAAACAAAAAAAACCTCTCCCTTATGTTGTAGGTGTCAGGTATTTTTGTCCCAGCAACAAGTAAGTGACTAATTCACATGAGAATCTATGGAAACTAGTATTATCCATAGAAACTGCCTTCCAGTCTGTAAGCTAAGCCTAGAAATGGTGATCAGATATAGAAGAAAAATAAGTGGATGATGTTACAGCTTTTGTAGACCAAACTCTAAAATTGAGCCCTTGAAATACAAGGTCCAGGACAGAGCACTGTGGAGAAGACAGGTGCTAACAGCCCCACTGACAAGCACTGGGTACTCTGTATTTTCTGAAGACTCTTTATCCATCATTACCACTGGCACCACAGGAGCTCTAAAGCAGTGTTGCTGTTAAGTACACACTCCTCATGGACTTGCTAAGAACACTGTGGTATAGTGCTTCTCTCTCATGGATTCTGACAAGCAAGGTGTAGAAGACATGTCCCCTGTGGACCTTCCAAGCAGTGTTGTACACATTTTGGGGCCACTTCCCTGTTAAAACCACTAATTAACCCCATTAGGAAGTCTTAATGAACCTCATCCTTCTGATGGTTATGTGTGTGTGTGTGTGTGTGTGTGTTTGAGACAGTGTCTTACTTTGTAGCTCAGGCTGGCTCTGAGCTCACTGTGTAGCCCCGGCAAGCCTGGAACTCAGAATCCTCCTGCCTCTGCCTCCAAAGTGGGGGGATAACAGCCGTGAGCTACCATGCCCTATGGTATGCCACTATGGTATGTGGTACTGATTGCTGATGTGCGTGAGTCACCATGTGGGGTATTATTTATGTGGTTACAGGGATCAAACCAGGGATCTTGTGCTTGCTAAAAAGGTGCCAGAACCACTGAGCTATATCTCCGGCCCCTCTGCATATTTTTTTCACTCTCTCCATTCCTACTCCCCTTCCCTAGCACAGGTGAGCTGTAGATAAGGCAAACCATTATCCTTGTATTTCCATGGTATAAATGACATGAGATTTTTATACTAATGGAAGATAAATTCCTTCAGTGTACCCACTGAACTGCATGCTGTTTGAAACTCTATCATTTTTCTCTCTTGTTCAAGATATAACCATAAGAATATAAATACATCATGTCATATACTGCTACAAATTCCCAACGTCAAATGTGATCATGTGTATATACATTGTACCACTAAAGATTAAGAAAAAATACAAGTACAATGGGGTTATACTAGAGATCATGCTTGCTTTTGTCATAATTTATTACAAAGTAAATAATCTCACATTTATACTATTACCAGTAAGAGTAACATTTTAAGGTCCACATCATTAACAAAATCATACCAGTGCTATCAATTTCTAGAATACAAGAAAGAAAACCACTGAGAGGGCCATCACAGGGTGACAAGTTAAAAGAAGAAAGACCCTAGTTACTAACCTTTAAAGGGAAACTCCTAGGGACCCCAGTAGGCAAATGAATAGCTTCCCACAATAGCTTTCACTCTGGTTGGATCAGGCCAGTGTCCCTAAAAAGGACCATATTATTTTCCAGACACTTTTAGCAGCACAGGAGTTTTTACCTAGCTAGCAATGTCAGACAATTGAAGAATGAAAGAACTATATTTGTACTCATGAGTGTCATAAGTCAATCAGAATGAAATCGATCCTGAAGCCTAGAACTTGACGGACTTTCTGGCACGTGGACAGGACTAATCGAGGCATGTAGGAAATGGACCTCAGACTTTGAAAACGGGATAGGACCAAACAGAATTCCCACAGCAGCTCTCACATTGGAAGGTGGAAAAACTATGCTGTTCAGTTTTTTTTTTCCCTCTCATTTAGATTTAGCAAAGTGATCATTGCACTGTTCAACACCGAGACTCTGGGAAGCCCTGGCCACTAAATTCAGTGTATATCAACAAATAATTTAAACCTGTAAGCCTCACTCTTCTGAGCAGTAACAAATGGCTGCTTTAAATTCTAACATTATATGAGGTGCTGAACACAAGGACAGCCCCATAAATGATAGCCAGCACTAATATACACATTTTCTAACAGAATAGAGAAAAGGATTTATATTTCTTTCATCCAACACTATTTTTAAATATAATTTTTAAATTCTAATTGCACTATTATTTATTGAACTTTTATGCATGTATGTGTTAATTTATGTATGTTATTCTTAATATGGTGCCTAAGTATCAATTTTCCATATGATCTTTCTGTCAAAATTAGTCTATAACATTAAACAGCACTACCACGAGCTCATTTTTTCTAGTAATATTCGTCCTATTATAATTTCTGAACACTCCAATTCATCAGTGTTAGAGATAATTTCCTCTCCTCATAAAATATTAATTCTTTTTTGTGTGACTAAGAATTGTCTTCGAGCAACTTCTTCCTGTCATTAATTAAAATAATGAGTAGTGTAATATTAAATGTGTAATTCTCTGACAAGCACTCAAGTGTTTGCTGAGAAGTCCCTTTCTACCAAAAACATCTGGAAAATAATATGGTAAATTAAAAAGCTGATACTTTAATATACTACAGGGTAATCCCCAAGTCTAGGTAGGCAAGGTGCCAAGTTGGCCAAGTTCTTATTCCTGGCACAGTGCCACAGCTTCCTCATTTTTCTTTTCTTGATGTGCTATATGAGGATTTTACTTAGCCACTCTATTTTCACTGTGTTACTTATCAGACGAGAAAATGACAACAAACACATGCCAGCACAGGTGAGCTTTTCTGCTTGCAGCACACAGTGTCTCCCACTGGCACGGCTATCGTAAATACTCCAGGTGCTTGGATAGACTTGGGAACAGCCGTAGTTAGTAAAAATAGTTGCATGACTCCTGCCCCAGCAGTAAAAGTAAATTGCTTCTTTTCATTGGTTTTACGTCCTCTGCTAGATGCATTTTAATGGGCATGCAGGTTGACTTCCAAGAAGCTGTAGTCTTTTCCTTACTTTTTCCCCTTGCTCGACTTTATGTTTTCAGGGTGTTGAATAGTATATTAAGAGCTGAAAAGCTTTAAAACTCAGTCATCCAATACTTTGTGGAATGAGCTACTTGATTTGTCCAGGACTTCACTGTTCTGATTACAACCCCTCACAGCCATATAATGTTTTACAGTTTGTAAAAGTCTGTCATATTCTGATGCCTTTGATCCTCAGATGTACACAAACAAGGATGAACTACCCCACTTTTCTATTAAGAAAACTAAAGTTCAGCATGTTGAGATTCCACTCAAAATCAAGAGACAGAAAATGTGCAGATGTACTTTTTAAATTGTAAAACTTGCAGTATGTAATCATTCTTCATACTAGATACACATAAATGGAAAAACAAAGAAATAAACTACAATTTAGATCCTTTCAACCCTGCACCTAGAGAGCTTTCCATGGTGACAACGTGTAGCACAAAATTCAAGCAGGAAAAATATCTGTGTCTGATAAAATTTTCAGATTATAATCACCCATTCAGTTCCAGGTAAAATACCCCTTGAAGATTTCTGCATTTTCTAAAATACAGATAATTTTGTACTCCTCAAATTTCCTTTAATATTATACTATTTAATGGCACTAACCATTTCCTAGTTTGCAATTCCACTTTTCTTTTTTTGGCTGTATTTTATACATTCTCTAGATCAGAAACTTCTTGAGAATACTTGATTAATTTGTCTCAGAAGTTTTTGTGGGTTTTTTGGTAGTTTTTTTTTTAAATTGAATTGTTTGTGGGTACATTTTATATATAGCTCACAATCACACTCAACATTGGGGAACTTGTACCAGTATATGACATGAGCTAATTCTCATTTTTACCCATATGTCTACCCATCCCACAATCCTCCAAATCTCAGAAGATTTTTAAGTATCTTGCTCTGTGCCTAGAACACAGAAGGTATTCATTAAGTATTTGGCAACAAATGTGAGTGTATTCTTTTTTTCCCCAGCTGTGATTCAGGTGGCAGGAAGAGTGTAATTCATCTAGACTGGTGTCTCACAATAATTATCTGTGCTTCCCATCACGACATTTAGGGGAAGGTGGAAACACCATGGAGAGAATCTGTCTATAAAGGTAGAAAACAGTAACTACATCCCTAACCATATTAGTTCCAAGACCAAAGAAGGCATGTGCAAGAGGCTTAGTAATTTTTCTTATATTTGCTTATTATATTTATTCATAGCATCATTACTGATGTCATCTATGTAACTGTTTAGTGCATGGATGAAGTTCCTTTTTGGAATTTATATGTACTTTACCTGAAGCTCATTCAGGTGCACTGCAGCTGCCTTTACACCCACTACCACAGTTCAAGTTATTTTTCACTTCCTTCCTGGGGACCTACTATAAGAATACAATGATAACATATATACTCTACTTTTACATGTTCTCTCTCCTCAATACTTGTTAAGTGCTTTATATGCACGACTCCATTTCCACTTTAGCGTCATTATGCGGTCTGCATTCCTTCATATTCTCATTTTCCACCCTGCTGACAAGCTGGGGGAGCACTGTGTCCAGGATTTCTCCACAAGCAGCCTGCCTGCAGAACCTTTTCCCTGCGCTGTGCACTATCTACAGGGTTCAAACTCAGGACATGAGCTCCATCTGCTAGCATTCTCAACAAATGCACTGCTCCTTTAGTGCAACAAGTAGGTTTAAGAGATGCCCTATCTTGTCAGCCAAACACTAAACACACTCATGTTTGGCATAGAGCCACCCGTGCTCCATTCTTCCTCATCTTGCATATTTAGTTGCTTGCGACTCTTAACCACTCTGAATTTAAGTTACAGACACTATACTTGGCGGTCATTGCAATGTAGTCTGTTTTAAAACACTTGGATCACAACGTTAACCTACAGCAGGACAATATCACCCACCATACAATGCATTTAACTGCTTATTAATCTATTTAAATACAGGATGACAGGAAATTGCATTTTCACTAAATGCTTTGTTTTTGAGGTATCTGGGACAGAACTCAGGACATTGTGCTTGTGAAGCAGGGCAGCACCACTGAGCTACATCCTCGGCTCCATCTTCATTAATTTTTATAAGATAATATAACAAAAAATAAAAAAATAAATATTCAGTCTAACTTAATGAATACAAGAAACTGACCCATGTACAATGATGGTCAAGTTAGTCAGTATCTAAACTAATGTGCCACCCGAGTGACTCTCTAGGTTTACTGTTAAGTAGTTCATAATAATGTGTAATTATCACATCATTTATTAAATATGGCTCCTAAAGAATGAAAACAACAGTTGTGCCCATATACTTTCACACCGTTGTGAAATCCAAAAACATATATCAGCTCACTGTGACTCAGGCATCATGTAGAGACCTTGGCTGATCCCATTCAGTATTGTTTTGTGTTCACCCAAATAAGCAAGAATGTCAAAGATCAATGGGCCTTTCACTAAATGTAGCCCAGAGACGAGCAGGGGCACAGCCTTTGACAACGCATCTTCCTGTGACTGAAAACAAGTTACAGAAAGTATCTCAATTCTAAGTCATCAGTAACGAACATTAAAAGTCATGTGGAGAGGAATGAATTTGTCTGAAAGAGAAGTCAGGGATGAATACCATGGGGTTTGCAAGAGCCTCAAAAGTCATTTGTATTTTCTGTCCAAGAAAAATCCTCTTTATCTTTAAAAATTCAAGCCACTGCCTTTGTGAGTCCTTCTGTAGGTATTCATTATCAGTGTTCTATTATATCATGTTTTATGTCCCTAGAATAATGCTCATAACAACCCTCACTATGCTGCAGTCTGCATGACGACAAGCTCTGTCTCTCAAGAGCACTTTGTCCCAAGTAGCCTTCACCATACCAGGTCGTGACAGTAGTAACCACTGAATTTAAGTCTCACCAAGAAAGCAGAATGCAGGCCTCTCCTGAGCGTGCCTCCTTTCTCCCCAAGGGTTATGCTGGAAATTAAGTCATAGATATGTACAACTACAAAATATCTTCTGATGTTCTGCCCTGAGGTTTGTAACATTTATATCTCAGAGGGGAAGTGAAATAAAATATGAAAGACTGTTACAGCAGAAATCAGAAATACTAAGTTCAAGCCCAGAAATGACCATGTACAAGCAGGAAATCTTGAGTATATTAACTCTCTCTATACTATGATATCCTAGAAAACATACATGATTTAATCATAGAATGTTAGAAAATTTGTACAAATTGTGATCTTTATTCTATGGTAGCAAAGTGTCATTATGTTTAGTGTACTTTAAAAGGAAAGAACTTTAAAAACAGTATTATTAATTATTTACATTTGGAGTACAGAAATGCAGCTAACAAACAAAACATTGAAAGAAACAACTGCAGAAGAATAACAGAATCAAGTTTTTCTAGTCAGTTCTCTTATGAACAAGTAAACTTTTAAAATAAAGACCACTTCAAGATCTTAAGCTTACTCTTGAACTCATCCTTAGTTTTGCATGTTAATTCCTAGAAAGTCATGAATGTATTTTCATTTGTTTCCACTGACTATAGCCAACTCTGTGGAAAGACGAATTAGCTTTCACTGTTACCTCACTAATTCCCAACAATTGTTTTTGTTGTCAATTAAAAGGTGTTTTGGAGATCATCTACAAATTTATACATTAAAATATGAATTTGCTTCTTCAGTTGTGCTCTTTAGGAGATGTAGATCCATGACTTTAGCATTCCAATATCAACATCGGTGAAATGTCTATTTCCTAATTTGCATAGTATTGTCTTTTGTTTTTAAAAGATCAAAGAGGATTTCCCTGTGTGGGAGAATAAAAACTTCAGTAGTTTACTCTGTATTATGATTAGAAAAGTGAAACATGGAGGTGAAGTGTGAGACATGAGTGAGGTACAAGGTATAATAATCTCAGAAGGTGAGAAGCTGTAAGAGAAAGAATCATGAAAATAGGAAGACAAACACTATCTTCATGAACACTGTTGACTCTTTAATTGTGCACTCCCATAGAAAAGCAATAGTTACAGCTAAACCACTGAACTAATTCAGTTACTGGAACCACAAAATGTACCATCTAATTTAGGCAGATTTAACTTACTATTCAAATCAATATTCTTCAGGTAACAAACACTGCAAAATGGAATTTTACAAGTTCCAAACTTCCTCTAGCTAGGGCATAAAAGGCTACCCTCACATTTTCTCAGTCCAGATGAATAGACAAGAGTATGCAAATCCTGGCAGTGGGAAACCAAGCCTAATTTCATTCCCTTCAGGCAGCGGAGGGAAGGGTCCTTGTCCAGGAAGAAATGGAGTAAGTATGAACATATCTTTCAATGGATTCCCTCCTCCCTCGATGTTCTTTGTCATAAAAGATCCTCAAACCCAACACATCTGTAGCCTGGGGGATGATGACTTGAGGGAAATGGGTCCCCATCAACTTCTTTGGAGTTAGCACTGAATAAATAGCTTTTTTTAAAAAAAAACAAAATAAATAGTCTCTTTTTTCTTAGTCATCAGTGAGCAAATGAATCTAAGCATATGAATCTAAGTGGCCAGGAGTATTGGGAAGAAAATAACAAAACTCGGTCCCTCTAAAATATATTATTCACAGTGCTCAGTATGAGCAAACAGCATGCAAAGAATAAAAATTATATAACCTATAATCAAAATGTACAGCCCTCATTGAATTTTGGACTAGGAATGGAATAAACTATATTGTAGGTATATTTCCTGCTTTCTTGTTCCTGGACAAAATACCTGATACCTATAATGTAAAGGAAGAAAGGTTTATTTGGCTACAATTTCAGAGTATTCACAACATAGTTGGTTGGACTCCAAACAGAAACATCACAGTGGAAGACCACTGGAGAGCAAAGCTGCTTAGTTCATGGTGGCCAGGAAAACAGAGGAGGGGAACAGTGCCAAAGAGGAAGGGAGCAGGGACCATATACAGCACCAAAGGTCACAACTCCAGGACCAAACCAGATAACACCAACAGGTATACCTCACTAAATCCCTTTTGACAACTACTAAGATAGTTGAGTTGCCAATAAAGCCATACAGTGATGGTTACTATGATTCAAAAAATGTAAATAAGGAATGAAGAGGATATGATATCACTGTATCTGTGTACTTTTTCCAAATTCTGTGTAATGTTTTATTATTGCATAATTAAATGCTTACAAGGAAAAGAATATTTTATCTTCAAATACTTCAAAAAATAAGTCTAAGTGTAGATTTAGGACATGTAATTTAGTTTTACGTATGTAATGCACATTTTATACAGTTATACATGCATATAGGTGTAAGATCTAGGTACAGATTTTCTGTCTTTCCTATAGGCTTGACATTATAGCAGATCTTTAAAAGTGTATTTTAAAAGTTTGAAAACTTCTATTTATTTATTTCATATATATAATGGTCAGAGTTCCATGCAATGTACAATTTTATATAGGTTATAGACCTTTTATTTTAGACAAATACATCACTTAGTTTCAATAGTGATGAAAATATGATGGGTACAATGTTTTATTTCTATGCTTTGTTTTTCAAAAGTAAACTAGATAATCAACTTAAAATACTTACAATCTATACTGGCAATCCATATGCCAGACATTAGTAAAGCTTTAATTTAATAACAATAACTGCACTACTGTATTGCATGGTTTGTATCTTGTCCTTGCTTCTTTTAGTATTAAGGGCATACATTTAATTCAATTCATTATTAGGTTATACATGATAAATTGATTACATTTCCAAATTTAATAAAAATATATAATCTACCCATCTTTTACTATATAACAGATAGACAGTATAGGTCACATTTAACAAAATTAATTTTAAACTAAACAAAAATAGAAGCATACTCACAAGGTTAAAATTGCCATATGTGGTTAATGTGTCAATGGAATTTTTATTTAGTTCAACTCACAGTAATATAAAGAGCTTTCTTCTATTTAGTTTTATTCCTTTAGGTCTTATATTATGTAATAGGGTCAGAGTCTGTCCTAGACATTGCACTTAACAAATTTCTACATTCTGTTGCTTTGATAATGTATCATGCCTTTCAAGGGGACTCAACATTTTTTCAAGCTATTTTACTAGATTCCACAAGTTAGTATTAGTTATTCTTATCCTGAGTATCTATAAAATCCACATGCAAACAAACTGTCACAGCATCTAATGAGATACATCCATATATAAAATTTTAGTGAAGATCCTTGTTTATACAGACTTCCTTTATTGGGCTGTAAGCTGGAGGACAAACAAAGGGCACAGGTTTCATTGTTTGTCTATTATGTGGTCTAGGACACATGTCAAATGAGTTGATGGGAGCTTAAAAGGCGCATGAGCAAGCCTATTCTAAATGAGCTGGTCAAAATACATGGACAGTGTCTGACTCAGTCTGTCACCGAGTACAGTGATCCAGAGCACAGAGTTGCCAAATGAAAGTACCTGAGAGCAAATCTGAGCTCTGCTGCCTAATGACTAAGGGACCTACCACAAGTTATTTAATCTTTATGTTGTGTGTTTATTTTTAAATTAGAATAATAAAATATATACTGCTCTATTGTCATGTAGGAATTGAATATACTAGTGGATGACAGAGAGATTTGAAAAATACTTTACTCTTAAGAAGTTACTACAAGAACGGTTGCTATTACTCTACCAGGCATGGACAAAATTGGAGGTAGGTGTTCTGCTGAGAATGGCCTCGCTGTCTTGAACTGCGGTGAAAGAGAAGCTACTGAAGTCAGGTGGGCAGACCTACTTTCATCCCTTACTGGCCAAAGGACAGTCACTTAACTACTCTGGACCATTATTTCCTGTATTTGTAAACTAGATTTAAATCTAGGATAAAAGAAAGATGGTGCAGAATATAAGGAGAAAGGAGAAGGGAAAGGGAAGAAAAGTGGGGAGGTAGAGTGGTGGGGGCAGAATCTCTCCACAATCAGATTTTCATAAGGAAAAGACAGAAAAGGGAATCAAGTGGGATACACCAGTGAGGAGACAGAGGTTGAGAAGAACATGAGATAAACAGCAAAAAGCACCTCAGAGTAGTTAAACGGTGTTTGCTCTGCATTGAATATATTGTTGGGAAATAAATCTCTCCTGCATGCCATTGTGATCTTTAGCAAATCAGTGAGTTAAATGAAATCAAGGGATTAAAGTTATAATAATTCTAAATTTATACTAGTGAAGTTTAGATAATGACAGCTGAATACAGAACAGAAGCACAAGCCCAAAAGCATTCAGAATGCACATGACCCATAAGATCAAAGAAATATTGGTAGGTGATGTAAATTTCCATAAAATAAATGATAGTGGCAAACATAAGCTTATGCTGATCGCAAGGGATCAGGATACGGTACCTGTCATCTGAATCATACTGCATTCAAAAGGTAAAAAAATATTTACAGAGGTTACAAAGAGAAAAACTTCAGTTCATTAAAACAGAATAGTTTGACAATTAATCCTGTCCAAAATTATGGGGAGACTGAGAACCATCTGTTTCATTATTTGCCTCAACAGAAATGAAACAAGTGACCACAGCTTGGCATTACTACAGAGAGGTTTAAGAAAGAAGATAACGGTGACTAGTCTTTGGGTCTCTGTCTAAGAAAAACAAATAAATCATACCTAAAAAACTTTAGAAAATGAAAAAGACATTAACATTTAATAATGACTGGTTCTAACATGAATACAATTTTAGGAGTGATAAGGAAGGCACAATTCTTAACTTCAAAAAATTTTGAAAATGACACACTTAGAATTAATGATTGTAACATTTAAAGCAGGGAGATGCGTATAGTCTATCAGTGTCCTCAGGGCAGATCTTATAGCAAAATACGAGCTTGAAGCTAATAAAACAGAAACGTGCAACAGAGAGGGAATAAAAGCAGAAGCACTCACATTACTATACCACGAATGGCCAGAGTGACAATACTGACACATATGAGAAGATATGCAAAATTTTACATGTTTACTATTAGTCAATGTTTATTGATCAGCTAATGCGGGGTTTATATTTAAATAAGAAATAAATGGGGTAAATGTTCAGGTAGCAATGAAATCATATTGCTGTTTGGTAATAACAAATATATTTGGTCTTTCACCATAGACACTTTAGAAAAAAGCGCCTGCCACTTTATTTACTTCAGCATTGCTTGGGACCTTGAATTCAAATAGATTCTCTACTTTGTGAGATTTTCCATAAAACTTTTATCCAAATCTGTGTCTTTTTCTTTCATCCTTTTCTTCTACTTTCTCATTCAGAAAACAATTATAAACAACGTCTTTTATCTTCTCAGACTTTCACATTCTCTTTCTTCTTCAGAGTGCATAACTTATTTTAAATATTCCATTCTGCCTCCTTCTGCTTCATAGACTGGTGAACATTTCCCAGTCCTTCAAGCTTCAAATTAAAGATCACTTTATGAAGGACATTTATGAGCCTGAGAGACTTTTCATTCTCCCTTTCCTCAAATACCAACCATGCCTAATACTCACTGCACACTTCACTGTAATTTCTTATTAAACCTTGTTTTTTGGGCTAGGATGTCAATGAAATCCTAAAAAGTACGACCACCTCTTTATTCTCTGTGTCTGATATCCACCTGGATGTCATATATAGGAACTCTGTTTTAATATGGGAGATAATGAATAAATTGTTCAGTGAGTACAGAAATGGATGGAGTTAATTATGAATTAATAAATATTAATCTAACAAATACCACTAGTAGTTTAGATAATATAGATGATGAGATGCCATTTCTTATCTTATGCTAAAAATTTACATTAAGGTATACACATGTACATGACAAAGGGAAGGGGATTAAACCCATGTTTTATCTATTTTTCTCCTTGCTGAGGCAAAATACCCAATACCCAAAGTTAAAGGAGGAAACGTTTATTTTGGTTCATAGTTTGTAGAGGTTTCAATGTAGTTGACTGGATCCAAGGCAGGGAGGTACAGCAGAGGGAGATCACAGAAGAGAAATGGTTTGGAGCAGGCAGAAGGCAGCAAAGTAGCAGCCTGCCTCACCCTTTTGTCACTTTGTGGCTGCCACTCAGGATGGGCTTTCCCATTGTCCACACCCAGAACCATGCCAAACCAATCAGTAGACTAATTTAGTTATTACAAATCCTTAATCCCAGCATCGCATACCCTACATCCAGCCACCTCTGAAAAGCCCCACATATGTCCACATGGGGACATCTAGACACAAGCCATAACATCATGCTCTTTCAAAAAGATATAAGCAAATTTCCATAGGAAATTTGGTGTAGGAATGTAATGAGGGGAAGGAATAAATATGATACAGAAAGAAAATAAGAGTCTGTATAAAGGGCGTGGGGAGGTATGCGTGGGTAGGGATATGGGTAAAAATGAGAATTAACTTGTGGCATATACTGGTACAAATTCCCCAATGTTATATGTGATTGTGAGATGTATATAAATTGTACCAATAAAGAATTCAATTAAAAAAAGATATAAGCAAAGCACTGCTAAGTGGGAGAGGACAGGAGCAATTCTAACTGAAAACATCAGACAACACATCAGAGCTACATGTCTATAACTTCGGTCTTGCGGAAAGCACAGGAGATTAATAGCTGTAGAGATAGTTGACTATTGAAAGCTAAAGGAACAGCAGCTATAAAAGCTTATGAGATAGTCAGGGATGACAATATCATACTGTGTAGTCTAGGTGTTCTCTGCTTAATTCCTGTAGTCTAACAAGACAAACAAAGGCATGGAACAGAACATGGATAATTTTAGCAATTAGGTTAGTATAGAATTTAGTCTATTGATGATAAGGAGCCATAGAACACTGTTGAGAAAAGTAGCAATCAATTTTATTTTAAAATAATAAATGTTGGGATTTCAGCGGCACCCTACCTGCCTGGCAAGAGCAAGACCTTGAGTTCAATTCCTGGTAAGGAAAAAAAAAATTGGTATCAACAAATGGGATCTCATCCTACTGAAAAGCTTCTGCACAGCCAAAGAAGTCGCTGGCACTGCTAGAAGACAACCAACAACATGGGAAAAAATCTTTACTAGCTGTGTATCAGACAAAGGGCTATTATCGACAATATATAAAGAACTCAAACAGATCAGCCTCCCCAAGTTTAAAGACCCAGTTCAAAAATGGGCAA